>JARJDV010000385.1:0-62547 GCA_030264675.1 Anaulacaspis nigra | reverse complement strand
TCGGGTTCGATTCCCGGTATCGGAAGTTTTTTAATAAAATTATAACAGTTTTCCTTTAGATTATCGAGTTTATAACTGATACATATATTGATGAAGGGTTTACCGCCTTAAGTGTATCTTAAAATATTCTGTATTTTTCTAAAAAATAAACATTATCGGTGCATGACTGAAAGGTTTGTAGGAAAACTTTTCGAGCATGTAGCCTCCGTGGCGCAATCGGCAGCGCGTTCGGCTGTTAACCGAAAGGTCGGTGGTTCGATCCCACCCGGTGGCGAATCCTTTTGGCTAGGACATAGTGCAAGCTAAATTTAAGTTTTCTTAAACAACTATAAATACTTGGTCTTCAATGCTATTTTGTTTCAGGCTATAAACCAAAACGTCAAGTCACTTATTGCGAATTGTTCGCAGAACAATTAGCAACTGCGGTATAAGTGAACTAATCTATACAACAGCGAATACAGTTTATCGAACTCTCTAGAAGCAAGGTCGACAGCAGTAAAACACTGAAATACATGCGTATCTTAAAATCGATTGCGCGTGCAACGTCGTGATCCTGAATCATGCGGAGCAGCTGTGGTGCCTGGCGGCATTTCCTCATTGTCCTTGACCGTGAGCGTCCACGTTCATCGCCAAAATGTTATCGCGCTAACCGTGCTGCTGCAATCAAAGACGATTCGGCTCCACCCAATAACAACAATTAATTAGTTCCCTATGACTTATCACCTTGCAACATTCGTTTACTCAGTTACGAAAGCGAAGAGTGCGCGTAAATAACAGTAATTAACGAGCGTTCAATTGATAGCCGTGTGGTCAGTCAATTCGTACAAATGACTGAAACCGTTCAAGTTTCAGTCTACCTCGTGCCCGCTCGTTTTGAATCGCCGGTTCGTGGTGGTCAAAGCCGGGCGACCGCATGCGAATTGTTACCGCGCTTGGCGCACTTGAATATTGCGCGCGGGTGGTACGAATGACTCTTCAAACTGGCTTCAAATTCAATCATCAGCAAGTGCAACTGCTGCAAGGCATCATCAATCGGCTAATAACGGCGCTTCAGATCAGTTTCGTACAAGTGAGCATATCATTCAAACACATTTAAGTCAATTACATCGAATCAGCACTCACTGCGCTCGGTTGTTATCAATTATAACTCAACACGTGCTTTGCTCAGTATCAACTCTTCGATATCAACATGACGAATACATTGTGATAAACCAAGACTGAAAAGTTGTCAAATACCATCTAAACAACAACGTTTACAAACATGACTGAGAATGGCGAGACGCAGTCAATCGAGGGTTGCAGTACCGCGAATGGGGTTGCAATTGTCAAAATTGAAAACGGACGTGCACATAACAATGAAAAAGCACCCCAAACGAAGGAGTTTGAACCACCTGATGGGGGAATGATCGCATGGCTTGTGATGATCGGCTCGTTTCTATGCAATGGCATTCTTTTTGGGGTGATCAATACGTACAGTGTGCTTTATGAAGAAATCTACGAGAATTTAAGTGCACAAAATGTCACTGAAGCTTCAAGTAAAGCGGGTAAGTCACATACATTTTTAATTCCTTTGACTTAAGTCTGTATTTGATCCATATAAATAGACTTCTTCCTACTGATAAGAACTCAATGTTTTGACAATTATCATTCGCGCACTTTTGAATAATAAATCGTAACAATTTTTTAATGGTTGTTTATGTTAGTGTTATTCGTATATTCATTTGGATAATTGCTTGTTTATCTTTGTTCTGCATCGAACAATTATAAGCAGGGAATTTGTATAAGATAAGTAAGTTTCCAACGGTTATTTCTATTTATTCGTTTGCTCTAATCGCTAAACATTAAATCACTATTGATAGTTGTTCAACGCAACATGATCTCATTGGGTTGCTAGGGTCGCCGTTTCGGAATTGTACAAACAAATCAGCAAATAGCATCGTGCGTCATTTAATGTTAAGGGTGCCATTATGGCTTATACCTTGATCTTTCAACCGACCGATTTAAATGCATGTATTTTGTACTTTCTGCGCTAAAATGATAACGACATGCAAGTTTAGTATTGACAAATCAATTGGTTGCAATCAGCGATATCTAGAATTATTTATGCTTCGTTTTACGACTCAATTTTGTTTGTCTACATACCAATTTTAATTAAGCAAGTGACAATTGAACACATAACTCATCGATGCGTGTATTGTTGATTGTGGATGGTGAAATAGAATCGACTATTGCATAAGATTCATTCAAACAAACATTAACGCGCTGGGATTTTCGGCTACTGACCTTTATCAGATAATATTATTTAGATTTATAACTTGGGCATTTGTTTAATTATATTTAGCATATTTGAACAATTTCTTTGTTTCATTGTGCGTTGGTACAGATGAATTAGTGAGGATTTGCTATTCGCACGCGTGCGCAAGTTGGGAGTTTATACGATACGTTTTGTTCTATAATTAAATTTTGTAGTACATGCCATAGTAAAACGTGAGTTTGGATATACGATCCTAATGCACGTCACACACAGATTAATAATTTCATTGGTTCCCTGCATTTCTAAGAGTTTCTTTAAATAGACATTATTTTTGCGATTCATTGTTTGACGCTCGAAATATTGTAATCAATTGGTGCAATGTCCTTATTTGACTACTTGCCAAGGCACCACAGAAGATTCTTTATTCATGCAAAAATGAATAGTATTTTTAGCATGGAGTAATGAGAGCGACAATTTACTTACTCTACGTGCGCAACGCATATTTATTGTATTTAGCATACGTGATTCACAGCGTATTTATTTATGCATTCGAAAATTAGCGCACAGCATGTTTGTCTTAGCTTTATGATAAACTGATTAATGTAGTGTTATTTGTTTATAGCACTTGTTGGATCGCTGGCAATGGGTACAACTTTTATGGTATCTCCAGTATCTGGAGTCGTATCGGATGCATTCGGTATACGAAAGACAACATTCCTTGGAGGTGCAATCGCTTCTACCGGCATGTTTTTATCATCATTATTTCCTTACAATGTGTACTCGTTGTATATCACTTACGGTGTCATGTATGGTCTTGGATGCGCCTTGGCGTACACACCATCCTTGGCAATTCTGGGACATTATTTCAAACGCTACATTGGCATCGTGAATGGTTTTGTGACCACTGGAAGCGCAGTTTTCACCGCTATTCTTCCGAATATTATTTCTTGGTGCTTGGCTAACACGGGGATTGGGTGGACATTGCGTTTGATCGCGTTGATGGCTTCGGGAATTATGTTTGCCTCTTTGCTCTTTCGGCCAATTGCGAAGAGCAGTGAGAAGCCACCGGCAATCACGTTTAGGAATTGCATCAATGTTTCAATCTTTCGGAATAAAAGATATCTGATTTGGAGTATCGTATTGCCGGTTTCCCTGTTTGGATACTTTGTGCCCTATGTGCATATGATGAAATTCGTGCAGGAGAATTTTAGCAGTGACAATGATGGTAAATGGCCGGTGATTTGTATTGGGGTCGCGAGTGGATTGGGTCGATTGATATTTGGGTATATTTCGGATTTCAAATGGGTTAATCGAATACTCCTGCAGCAGATATCCTTCCTGGTGATTGGCGGTGTTACTAGTTTACTGCCCTCGACGCAAGGTTCGTTTCCAACGCTCATTTTCATGACACTATTGATGGGTCTCTTCGATGGTTGTTTCGTAACCATGCTGGGCCCGATTGCGTTTGATTTATGCGGTCAAAAAGGCGCAACACAAGGAATTGGAATGCTTCTTGGTCTCTGCTCATTCCCTTTGACTTTGGGCCCTTGTCTGGCAGGCATTCTTTATGATCATATGAATAGTTATCATCTAGCATTCAGGCTAGCTGGACTACCTCCAATTCTAGGTGCATTTGCGCTCTGCCTTATTAGATATGTCAAATCGGAAAGTGAGCTAACTGAAGAAATTGGCGATTGCCACGTGCCATTGCAGAATGGAAAGACGAATGGTCACAATCTGCATTGCAATGGTAATGGGTATCTTCACACAGACGAAGCGAAAGACGATCATGGTGAGTTATTGCTACGTGATAAATCGAAACTTTCCAAGCTTGTTTGGGATGAGAGATTGAACTTTGACAAGAGTAAACGTAGTTATTCCTATTCTGTGTTATAGTTTTCTGCAGTCTCTCTTCAGCGAATTGTCGATAGCATTAACGAACTAGATACGCACTCTGTGATATTATATTTATTTTCTTTAATTGTTAATGATTTTAATTAAGCGAGCTTCGGCTTTAGTTGCACATGCGTAATTGCACTAACAATTGCAACAGCAAGTTTTTATTAGCAATCAACCTAATTTCGCAAAGACCGCATCTATTATCTCATTAGTTTGTAATTGTTATTATCATTTTGCTCTGCATGCCGCTTGAATTATTGATTAACGTTGATATAATAATTAATTTCATTTTTAATTAACAATGAACATTACAGAATTTTTATGTATTCATTTATGCTTCTTTTCCAGAGACCATCAACAAAAGTAATCATGAAGAATCGACATTAGTATAATTTAATAATGCATTTGTCAATTAACTCATGGTGATGATTAAGCATTGATTCATTGAAGTGAATAATTATTCAGAATTCATACTTGATAGACTATCACTGGGTTCACTAACACAATTTAGAAATAATAATCACATATAAGTTCACGTCATATATTAATTTAAGAAATTTGTTTATTTTTATAAATTATTTGACTTTTTAAGCCGTTAATTTGTTACAAATTCAAATCACCGTGCCTTATGAAGATATGATTAATTAATTTGAATTATAATATTTATTTAAGTTTTTATACACTATTAAAACAAGAAATTAAAATATAACGAGTTGAAATAAAACATATTGTTATAAAAAATGTTTAAAATATCTCCAACCAGGAAAGTTTTTAAATAAATTGAATGTTTGCACTAAGGGGCATAAGGAAAATTGTTTGTATTCTAGTGTTCTACGAGGAACAGGGATTTAAAAGTTGGTAGGAAATTGTTGAAGTTGAAGCTAAATTTCTTTTTGCTTATATCCTTCTAGCGCAACTGGTTGCCTAGACTGTTAAGTGCCGAGAAATAAACGTTAACTTTAATTAATCATTATACAATTTCTGATTAATAAAATTTAATAATTCTTTGAAATATTATTATTTAAATTTAACGAGCTTTCTCTTCGTAAACGAATTATTTAAATATCTATTGTACTTGTTGAAATATTCATCAGAATATCTAATAGTATTTTGTGCACTTCAAAAGCTGCATACCCTCAAAGTACTTAAGTGGCTGGATCTATTTATACAAATATCAGTATAACTTTTAAAGTTACCGCTTTAATTACATATCATGTATCAATTATTGATGTTTATTTTATGTGCAAATAGAGTTCTAGACAAGTTGGATCCTGCCGATAAACAATTGCATGTGTCAATAGTTGATCAGTACAGCGAATGCTCTCGATACCAACAGTTTGCTACAATGTTGAAATGTTATTGTACATTTCGGTCCGTTCAAGGATTAAAATCGGGATTCATCCTCAGTGCTTTACATCATTATTCTCAGAATTATCGAGATCTTTAGGATTTTCAACAACAGATACATCAATTATCGTAAGCAACCAGGTAGGCTGAAGGGGGGGGCTGATAATTCTCTCCAATCAGCCGTACGTTGTCTACATCCATACCAAATTTCAGTACTTCAGGTTAGTAAGTTTAAGAGTAAGTTTAAGAGACTGGGTTTAATTATAAAAAATAAGAATTTTTAAAATATCATATAATTTCAACGAGACCATACGTTAGCAACGTGCACACCAAATTTCAGCTCTTCGTGTTTTAGCCCTTTACACTGGTTAGTTTTGATGATATATCGTTTTTATGAGAAATAAATTACGCGCGCGGTGGTCGCGTGTCCCGCGCGCAAAAGTGCTTATACGAGTTATAACGAGTGGCGCTAGAGTACGCTGAGTGTAATTCAGGTATTATTATTGCACCTTTAAAATTACTCGCTTTTGAACGCTTATATCTCTCGACCTATGAGAGGCAATATGTTTATTTTCTCACTAATTATAAGCAATTTAATGCACGTGAGAATGATATAACAATTATTTCAATATCTCTTATAATTAACGCGAAATTAAAATAAATATTAGAAGCCAATAATTAACATCTCACGCTTATAACTTATTATCTTTTCGATGAAATTTTCTCAAACTCTCAGCATATATTAAGGTCTTACTCAGCTTTCAATTGTTGTATAAATCATGTTTTCATTTCTTCATTTATTAGCTGTATCAAGCAATATTTGTTCCACAATTTGTGTTATAATAAATTTGTTTCTATTGTCATTAGGAGTTTCAAATTTTGTCTGTAGCTGCTTACATGACTAGTAATTAATATCCCTTATAAGTTTATGGTTTAATCTGTATAGGTTTTAAATAATTTATGGATATATTTAACTTTTAATGTTTAATCCTTCTCAATGCAGTTAAGTTAGTTCATATTTTTAACTTCTTCCCTTCGCACTACGCAACTACAGCAATTACATTTTCAAAGTTAGCGTAAATTAATTAATAGCAAAGTTTGTTATTAACTACCTCATATTCACAAGGGCTACCGACTAAATTTACAATCAAATAACGTAATTTTCAAGGATAATTATTGGCTTTATTTGTTGTAGATGAGCAGTGTGAGATTTGGTGTCCACTTCGGGGGCGAGCGCAGATCAAGGACAAGTCATCATTAGCTTATCCTGAATGGGATACATTTAATTTTATAGATGAAACTACAATGAGTACTGTTCGCTCATGCACACAGCAATCGCCAAGTCTACTGCAGCAACATCATCATTACAACTAAGTTGTGTGCAAGGAAACCATAAGCAAATAACTTATAGTTAAAAGGCACAAAATACTTTGAATTTTTTATAGCAAGACTCAATGAAATAAAAACAATTCAATAACAAGTCATGTGTCACTTGTTTGCTATTAACTTTTCTAACGAATGGGTATCGCATGAATGATTGAAAGCGTGTACTTAAATGCAATTTATTGGTTTAATTGTTAAATCTGTATAATTAATAAATTTGTAAATATAGCGAATTTATTTATTCATTTATTATCTTTAAATAACTACAGCTAGCAGCAGAGCATAATGGCCTAGTTAGGTATAGTCTTGGCTGTTGTTTGGATGGTTCGGGTTCAAACGCAGGTCTCGGCGTTCTTTTTCTAGTTTCACTAGACCTTTACCCTTAATATTAACATTAAGAAGAATGGCGTCACGACCGCAATAGCATAGTGGCTAACGTTTAAGTGTTGGGAGTTCAAATCCCAATAACGGGATTAGACATTAGCAAAATCATAATTTATTTAAAAGTTCAAGTCAAATTTTTAATTTATATGCTTCTAAATATTCACCTCAGCAACTGCCTGTGTTAGCCTAGGTGGGTATGCGGCTGTAACCCACTTGGGGGTCTTGGGTTCGAGCCCCGAGTCTGCTTAGTCGAATTTAACCAAATTTTCTATTCCTTGTACGCTCCCCTTGAGGCTCAAATGGACTCTTAGGTCCTGGAAGCCCTCAGAGTGTACTACGACCTCTTTTTAAGTTCGTAAATGTTACTGTCCCTCAATGCGGCCCACCCCAAGCTTCGCTCCCCGGCAGGTCGACCAGCTGTGACCACGGCTGATGTGCGACTGCCTCCCCTTTCCCGATTTTCGTTACCAACAGATCGCGTTTTCTGACGTCACTTCTTGTAACTCTGGAGGGGTTGAGTTACTTATTTATAAAAATATTTACTCCAGCCGGGATTCGAACCCGGGACGCCTAAGTTGGATTGAAGTATTGCGCCAAGTGTGCTATTGACGGCTTTACCCGGCGTATATTGAAACATATACTTTAATATTTAGTCCTTAGCTGCAATTATATGTGAAGAAGCACTAGGATATATTCCTATACCTGTATTGGATACAAGAACTTATGGCCATCTTATGAAGGCTGAATTTACAATAGTATTTATTTCTTTAGAAAAGGATTAGTCTAACTGGGATTTTAACCCAGGGCTGCTATATCAGATGCAACCCCAATTTCGCTACCAATCAAATATGTAGTTTAACCATCCATAGATATTTTATAATTGTAAGCCTTACATTGCCTTAATGTGTGTACCTTTTAATTTAAATTGAAAATAAATATATTTATTAATAAATTAAAGTATATTAATTAAATCCCCTGACTCCTAAACCTCCTGGGAAAACCGCGATATTATTTTCAAGGGATTTATAAGTTACAACCATTCAACTCATAAACTAATCGGATATTTGAACTGAAATTTAATGTGCAGATAAAAGAGGCTCCTCTGATTACTGACCCTCCCCTCAAAAACGCCTGGTGCCTCATTTTAATCAGTATGGCCTCTTCTCTCTGTCTTTAACCAGACGTTATTGTTATTCCAGAAAACAGCAAAGAAAATAAAAATTAATATCTCTACAAGCAGGCTTGCTGGAGGGGTCTGTGATATCTCGATTGAAGCAGCAGAATATTTCCTAAGTGGCGATAAGTTTCAACATATTAATCTGGTGATACAGTATCACAGTGATACAGTACTGTCGAAACATAATGATTAATGCCATATGATATCCAATTAGTTTAAGTATGCATGGTAATTTTCTAACTAATTTCCTTCAGTGGTTTTCGAGAAAATTGCAAAAAAGTGAATTTTATAAATTGTAAATTTCCTCCTAAAGCATTGCATATCCCACACATACGCAGTATATCAAGAATACGCGTGAACGCGGCGTACTAAGTTGAGCGCGTTATACATGCGCTATAAATAGAACTTGTTTGAACAGCCTGTTGCGTCGCACATTGAACCAGTGCGCGAGCACGCTTTTGATGAAAACATACGAGTACCTCATACGCAATTTAATAGCAAATAGTGCATTATCATTCCGAAATCTAGTAAATCATAAATTGATGAAATGGTGGCTGGTAGATTAGCACTAGTTACAGGTAAGACCATTCGATAAGTTTACGTTGCAAGGCAATTCCAGCATAAACAATGCTTTGTTTATATTTTGAGGCGCCGCATCTGGTATCGGTAAAGCCACATGTACTTTGTTAGCCCAAAATGGGGCAACCTTGGTCGCTGCTGATCGGAATCCCGAGGGAATTGCACATCTTATTAAAGACTTGAATCATTTTTCAAATGTGAAGCATACTGGACTTTCACTTGACGTTACAGATGATGAGAGTGTGCGTAGTGCGCTTTTGAAAATTTTAGAGCACCATGACAAACCACCTTCTATTATTGTAAATAGTGCGGGAATAACGCGCGATAATTTCCTGCTTAGCATGTCGGAAAGTGACTTTGATGAAGTAATTAATGTTAATCTAAAAGTAAGTACTTTTGAACAAGTTTTGATGTGACAATTAATGTTGTATCCTAAGGGTACATTCCTTGTTACGCAAATATTTTCAAACGCAATTATCAAACATGGTATTAAGAATGGATCAATTATCAATTTAGGAAGCATAATTGGTAAATATGGTAATATTGGCCAGAGTAATTATGCTGCAAGCAAAGCAGGCGTTGCATTAATGACGGTATCTGCCGCAAAAGAACTTGGAAGACAAGGAATCAGATGCAATGCAGTTCTTCCAGGCTTTGTTGATACTCCAATGACAAAAACAGTTCCTGACAAAGTTAAGAATAAATTCTTATCATTGATAGGTTTGGGAAGGTTTGGAAAACCTGAAGGTATTTACAACTAGTCTGAAATAAACGCAAACAGCAACTTGTTACTAATTGTTTCTTTTTTTGTAGAAATTGCTGAAACAATTGCATTTCTTGCATCAGAAAAGAGTTCTTATGTTAATGGAGCCTGCATTGAAGTGACAGGAGGATTCTAACCACACTTATAACTATAAAGAACAACTTCCATTTAATTTAGAATATAATTTTTGTATTAAGTTATTTCTTGTTTTTGTGTTTTAACCTCTTTGCTTGCTTGTATGCCTTATAATGTGTTTTTTGTTTCTCAAGCAGCACTTCAGTGTACTTCTTCTTGTTGTATTTGCAAAATTCAGCATCAGCCAGCAGCTCATCAACCAGTGTTTGTTTGCGTTCTTTCTTTGTGAGGCGGTTGTTGTAATAATCAAGAGGTGAATCAAGAACTTTGCCCACTTGGAAGTATTTAGGCAGCACTTTGAGATCATTTTTCTTGTAAAAGTGTTTGGGGTCAAGCACTGATCGCATTTGCAGCACTTCCAGGTCCTTCTTGATTTCATCAGTGACTTCAGTTGCTGGCATGTTGAACCAGTGTTTACCCTTTGATTTTTCCTTCTCTAATCTCCTTAGTTGCTTTACCTTTCTCTCACTTTCAATCTGTGATGGTACAGATTTCAATGTCTCAAAGTCTTCTTTTAAAACATCAGATTTAGCAAGCACTTCTTGTAGCATTTTATCATCCCTTTTAAGAGTCTCTGTCTGTAGTTGTGATACATACTTCAGCCCTTTACTTGACTTGACTCCCATAAGCTTTATTGTGGATTCCACAAGCTTGGCAAATTCCTTATCACTTTTAGATATTTTCTTTTTGGGTTTGGTTGGTTCTGATTCTGGTTCAATTTCCTGTAGTCTCTCATTTCTTTCCTTAATGAAGGTTTGATATACTTCTTCAAGAACTGATTCTGAACATGTAAATACACTTAACATTGAATATAACTAGAAATGTTTACAATTTACCATCTGGTTGAATATTATGTTCTCCTCCAACATTATCAATCACGAAGTGTACGTTATCTTCAACTTCCATTTTAATGCAATATCAATAATCGCCGAAATACATGAATATTAAACAAATGCCACTAAATTCACACTGAATCTTGTGATTATACTGAATTACCATGAATTACACTAATTCATCAGAGCGCATTACCAATATTGTAAGGTTATGGGCAGTTATGGGTCTGACGAGTAACTACTTAGATCACCATAAATACACATTCTTTGCACGTATTGTGATCTTCTCAATATTATTTATTTATTGTTATGACTTACATTATTATTGCCATTAATTTGCAAATTGAACTATTTTATTCATTTCAATGACGATTAAACTCAGCATATGTATTTAATATAATTATTTTAAAATTACTCCTGGGCACGTGCCAAGCTCGTTCCTTGTCGGAATTACTCGGACCTTTATTCTTTTAATGATAAGCCACCGCAATCCCACACATTTGCGCTTGTGTGTGCTCTAGTGTGCTCGCACGCTCACGCACGCTCACACAAGTCATTTGTGCTTAGACGCGGTGTGTTTAGAACGTGGTGTGTGGCGTTGTTATTTTGGCGGTTTGTTGTGTTGTTTATGCTTGTTATTTGCACATTAATAAATCATCCATATTAGGATTTGGATATTATAATAGTGAATAGTGATTTTAGTGAATCATAGTAAATACCCCATAATGAGTGTTAGGCTAAGCACACATGGATACTTTGGCAAAAAGTATGTTGTCAACAACTGATTAATTAATATTAGTAATAATTCCATGCATACTCAATTTCTATCTATTTTTAGGAAGACTCCAGCAGCACCTCCCCAGGGCGTTCGTTGCCAGAAATGTTTAGAATATGGTCATTGGTCATATGAGTGCAAGGGTAAACGAAAATATGTACACAGATCATCAAGGACAAAAGTTCTCAAAAAACGGATCAAAATTATTGAAGAGGGGTAAGTCATTATTCAACTGCAATCTATAAAAGTATTATTGATGTGTTTCAATAGGAACAAGCTACAAGAAGAGAAGAAAAAGAAACAAAAAGATAGCAAACCCAGCTCATCAGAAAGTGACTCCTCAGATTCAGATTCTTCAAGTGATTCAGAGTCCAGCAGTACAGACTCATCCAGTTCATCAAGTTCATCAAGCTCAGATTCATCCTCCTCATCAGATAGTTCTGATAGTGATGATTAGCTAACTGCAATAATTTTAATAATTCTTGACTGACATTAATTTTAACTTAATTTTATAAGAATGATTATATGAAGAATATACTCTTTTATTTCAATCTAATGTATAACTTATGTTACATAAAAGTAATTTAGTTCACAAGTTCCATTAGTTTACTAATGTTCATACTGCGAAGTTCCTGATTTGATAAGAATATGTCATACATGCGCTCCAACGTTTGTTTAATTTCAATGGCCATCATTGAATCCATGCCAAGTTCAGGAAATGTAGAACTTGGACTTACTGTCTTAACGTTCTTAATCTGCAGTAATTCCAATACAACGGTAACCAAATCCTTGTCGTTTGTTTCATTTGTCTTCTCAAATATAACAATACTACCAACAACCGGATTGGCATTAAACATCAACACATCCATAACTTCTAAACAATCAGCAATTCGTTGTGGAGCCATTCCTTCGATAACAACTTCAACATTATCTGCTTTATTATCAGCAACCAAACCAACATCACCAATTACACCCCATTGAATGGCTATACCGGGCAGACCTTCAGAATGCCGCTTTTCGCAAATTCGTTCTGTGATAGAATTCGAATATCCATAATTAGTTTGCCCTGCAGTACCACGTCCGCAAGACGCTGATGAAAAGATCACAAAATGCTCTAAACTTGGTGCCATCGTTCTTGTGAGTTCATCTAAATGATGAGTCATTTGAGATTTGGGTTTGCATGATTCTAAAAAGGTCTCTTCAGTTTGGTTTTCCAATATTGCATCCCTTAACACTGCAGCTAAATTAAAAACGCCCAAAATCTCTCCAAGTTCTTTTGCTTCTTCTAACACAGCTTTGCAGCCATCTCTGGTTGTTACATCAAGTCTTGTTAGTTTTACTTTACATCCATAAGATTCCCATAAAGTTTTTCTCAACTGTTGGTAACCAGATGTAATACCACTGCGTGATGCAATTACAATATTTCGCGCTCCTCTTATCACCATCCAATCGACTAGTTCTAAACCAAAACCACCAAGACCCCCAAGAATTAAATAACTTCCTTTTGGACTAAAATATGCCTTGCGTATTGATTTAATTTTGCAGATACTTGGCTCTAATTCATTTCTATGCTCATCACGTATTTTAATAATTACTTTACCAATATGTTTACCGGTCATCATATATCTAAATGCGTTCTCAAGTTCATCATGTGGGAAGTCAGTGTACGGTAACGGCTTAACATATCCTTCTTCAATCCCTTTAATAAGGCAATTTATAATGTTTTTAAAGATGCTTGGATTGGACATCACATTATCCAACATAACTCCATGATATTCCGCATTTCTAGTTGCAAGCTCCATACTAAGTGCAGTGTCGTTGTTTAAATCATATTTACCAATTTCAACAAAACGTCCGTTGCTTTTAAGACATTGCACTGATGCCTGCAGTTTTTCATCGGCTAAAGAATTTAATATCACATCAACTCCCTCTCCATTCGTTTGCTTCAAAATCATTTCATAGAACGACGTATTTCTAGAGCTTCCAATATGGTTTGGATCAACCATTGGATACTCGTTGATTATGTATTGGCGTTTCTTTTCAGTTCCAACAGTTAGAAATATATTGCAATTGTAATAAAGTGCGATGTTAATTGTTGATAGACCAATACCACCAGTTGCTGAATGAATTAGAATGCTTTCGCCATTTCTTAAATTCGCACGCATTAAGAGACCATAAATAACCGTTGAATAAACTAAGGGTACAGTTGAGGCTTCAAGCATGGTCCAGTCATTCGGAATGTTCCATACAAATTGATTAGAAACTCGAATGTAGTTAGCTAATGCCTTTGAAGTCGATAAACCCATTACTCGTTCACCCCTAGAAATAAGGGAAAATAGAAATATGAAACTGATGAGACGAGCAACTCACTTTATAGTTTTTCCTGCAAACTCAAAGCCCAAAACACTATCCAGTTTTTTACGATCAGTGCAAAACAAGTCAACGCTAACTTTTCCTGTAGCAATGACCACATCTTTAAAGTTGAGAGAAGCAACATGGATATCAACATCCACTTCGTCATTTTTTATGTCTTCCAAATTATCCTTAACACTCAAATCTCCTTGGATCCAACACAGTGAGGAGACATCTCCTTTTATTGTGTTGTTTACAAAACTATGCAAAGGCAAACATTCTAGAGATTCAGCAATTAATAAATGTCGATACGATCCCCAACGTCCATTCTTGTAAATATTATAGCATAAATGTTTGTCCAATTGGGCTTTGTAAAATGGATTAGTCTCGTTAAAATTAGGGGCAGCTAAATCATCAACGCACACGCATTGAACTTTGTCTTGACCATATTCTTTTATTAAACATTTTACCATTCCCATTAGACCATTTTTAGAGTCCTTTTCTGAATACAACAGAAGATGTTCTTTCCTTTGTTGGGCTTCTTTTAAAGGCTGGAGCCATTGAAATCCATTCGAAGTTATATTCAGCGCAACTTTTGACGTGTTCGCTTCTTTAGATCGCAAAAGAACAAATGTTTCTTTATCACACTTAAATTCGCAGAGAGTATCAAATTGTTCAATCCCCTTAAAGCCACTGATTGGTTCTCTGGATATCAAGAAACCATCGGTTTTCAAATGAGCTTTAAGCTTTTCAAACAGCTCCAAATTTTGTGATAATTTATGGCCAATTATCAGAAAACAATCGGTTGTTCTGATCGTTTCAAACTCCGATGCGTTTTCAATTTTAGAATACTGTAATTGAATTATCGGAGTTTCATTAAATACTTTTGTCACAATTGTTGTTAAGGGTTTTTTATGAATGGGTTGATCAATCAATATCTCCATAATTTTCGCCTTGGTAGTTGATGAATTCTCTATGGCAACTTGAAACATAACTCTGATAGCAACTTCAATATCTAATCTTCCCACATATGGAATGAATACATGCGTTTCTAAAACTGGTTGTGGATTTTTCCTTTTGCTAATACTTGCCCCACCATAGCCACGCACTTCAACAAATCCACTTCTAAAAATGTTTAGATCATGGTAGTTATAAATTGGGAGAATACAATCTAAACTATTCTTGTTTTGTAGAATTAGATCCCAGTGTTTTGTTGGATTTATGAGAACTCTTGAAATATTTGTTGGTACATTGATACTACGAGTATCCATGGATAATAGTTTGAAGTGAAACATGTTATCAATGAAAGTAATCCAATCATTCCACTTAATGGATCCAACAGCCATTTGTACATCACAGGTTTGCATTTGTTTAAATTCATTCCTAGAAATTGTCTAGTGTCAGTAAATGAACAAAGCAATTCGATGATAATTTTACTGATAACGATATCCACGTAATTGTAGTTCCTTATAAATGTCCTTGGCGCGCATAATGTTTTCCGGGTTTGAATCAGGCAAAGGTGGTAAGTCTAACCATTCTTGATCGAAATCATCAACATACGTTATTCTGCCAGTAACCACAAGTGTTTCATTATCAGTAAACTGAAAGTTTCCGGTTTTATGGCATATCTGAAGACATATTTTAGCTGATCCATTCACTGGAATTGTACATGCACGCAGAAAGCGGATATTTTCTATACTAATCGGTCTATTAGCATGAGGTGAAAATATTTGCCATACTAGATGAAGATATCCAGAAGCAGGAAATAAAATCCTCCCTAAACCAAATTATTATAATATTTTCTTGTACAAATAGTCGTACTTACCATCAATATTGTGACCTGCAATGTTGGTCCATTTAAAACTATTCAAGGATATCTTCGAATACGTCGTATCTTTCTGAATAGTTTTTCTTAAAACGAATGCGCGTGGTTCGTCATGTTTCCATTTAATTAAATGATTTATCATAGGTGTGTTTGATTTTACAGGCCATTTAACTCGATATAAAGTGGTTAAATTGGTTTTGTATCCTAATAGATACAGCTTTCCTATGCATTCCAAAAGTGTGTTTCCCTTGTTTGCCTTTTCCAGATGTATAATACTTTTATCATAAGTATATTTGCCTCCAATAACTACTAAATTAATTCCTTTTTGGTTACTTGGAGTTGTACTTAGATACTCGTTTAGCGTACATTTTGACAAGTGTTCTGAGTGGTTACATACTTGGAAATCATCAGGCCACGTATTATTCAGTTGGCTGTTACTTGAATTTTCATTAGAAATTATCTCACATGCGTTTTGAGTTCCTAAAATTGCGTTTTCCAGGGTAATCACCCCATCGGCATAAGCAGATGTTAGTGCCCCAATTCCATTTCCGGAAAAATGATCTACTTTGATACTCAAAGTATTTAAAAGCTGAACAACACCTGTTTGCAGTGCTAATATTCGTAAACTTTCATGAATGTTATCAATATCCTTAATATTGACATTTAAAACTTGACAAAATTTCATTAAGTGGTCTTGGAAACATTTAAACTCCATCATTTCCCGAATAAATCCTACAGTGTCATTAAAATCGGCATCAAAGAAACAATGTAGTGGTTTAACAAATTCCATATTTCGCATAATATCAATCGTTTGCATTTTCTCAGCATCAATTATTGCATACGCACGATAATGATGTTGTGGAATGTAATGGTTGAACGAAGCATTCAACAGGCTAAGAAAATCAGGATCAAAAGGCCTTGATTTTATATCATCCAATATAGTTTCAATTGCTTCAAGAGTTCTTCCACTAATGCATAAAAGTTTCGGTCCAGAAATGAATGAAATGGCATTGTCAGTAGGCATTTTCTTTAATAGTGCATGTGCATTTGTTCCACCAAAACCAAAATTATTTAGAGCGACATACGGTTTTCCCATGGGTAATGGTGTAATATCAGTTACGAGTTTGATTCTTTCATTTAGCATTCCACTCATATTTGCGTGTGGTTGGTTAAAATGTAGATTTGGTGGTATGAGCTCAGTTTGGAGAATCAAACACAATTTAACAAATGAAGCCAAACCGGAACTCGCTTCTGCATGACCTATCTTGGACTTTATTGATCCAATAAGCAATTGATCCTTTAGTTTTGAAGAAATTGCTTCTTCAATTGTCTTCATTTCTTCAGAATCCCCTGCACGAGTTCCAGTTCCATGCGCTTCAAAGTATCCAATGTTATTGAGATCCAGACCGATTTCCTGATAAAAACTATTCAATAATTCTTGTTGTGCTTCGCTGGAAGGATATGCAAGTCCTTTTTCTTTAAATCCATCGCAATTTGTTTTGCAATTCACTATTTCTGCATATTGCCTCTTTGCCAAACTACCCTTCTGGAGAATAAGGCAATAAATTCCTTCCGATCTCACATAGCCATTGGCAGATTCATCAAAGCATCGACAAATTCCATCTGAAGATAATACTCCTAAACTGTAACAGAATATCGTGTTACTGCACTATTCAAAACATCCGAAAACTTACAGAGCAAACTCTTCAGATATGTACGAAGTTAGTATGAAATTAGTAGAAAAGATAATTGCGCACTCAATTTTTCCATTCTTCAAATCTTGAAGTGCATGGTCAACACAGTATACAGATGAAGAACATGCTGAATCTGCTAAATAATTATGCCCTTCAAGCCCTAGGAAGTGCGCAAAGCGTTGATTTGTTAGCGCGCGATAACTGCCAAGTAGTGGAAAATATTCGCTGGCAGTTTCATTGAAAAACGTGATCTGTCCTTCAGCAAATGTGTTAGCAAGATAGAATCCAGTTTTAGTATTTTTCAATTCAAATGGATTTATTCCTGCGTCCAAAAGTGCTTCAAATGTTACTTCAAACATCATTCGATTTCCTGGATCCATGCATTCAACTTCTTTCTTTGGTATATCTAAAATTAGAAACTCGTTGAGTATTTTAAAATATAATTAACTTAATGCTATTACTAAAGAATGTATGATCGAAGTTTGAAATGTTAGGAATATTCCCAAATCTCTCCGAAATAAACGGATTTCGAGGATAACGTGTTGTATTCGTAGTAACCATGTCTTCCTTGCTGTAAAGTTGTTCTTTAAATTCTTGCAAATTGTTAGAATTTGGTCCTTTGCCGGACATTCCTGAAAAAGTTAGAATATTCTGTAATATTTAACCAACAATAAGGTTAATATTATTAGTTACCGGTAATAAATATTTTATCGTTTTCCATCGTTGAAATACGCAATTGTTGTTTGAATATATATAACTCAAATTTAGTATTTAACTGTCTTATATATGTACTAAAAAGCATTTGTTAATGGTAAACATTACTATTTATCCATTCACAAGTATAATAACTTCTATTTTAGTAGCGAATTTTACGACTTTTTTTAATAGCTCCATATTTTACCATTGTACACAAATAATAAGTTATGAATTAAGATGCGTGAAATAAACAAAGTTATCTGTGAATATGAAATTTTGGATATTATAGTAACACAAAATATTATTGGATTCCTAATCGCAAGGACATCCACATGCTATAATAAAATTTACCCCGAGACTATTCGCATAAATAAATATTTGGTGTGTTCGCAGTCTTGTGAATAATTTAACACATTTTTCTAATGTAAATTTTCATTTTTGAGCAAAAATACAATTTATAGTTACAAGCTTATGTTTATGAATAAAAACAAGATAATAGAGAAGTAAAAGAAATAAAAGCATAGTAAGCCCAGCTCTTCAGAAAGTAACTCCTCTTTTTTGTTTGTGATGATAAACTAAATGCAATAATTTAATTCATTCTTGGCTACCAATAGAATGATTGTATAAAGATTACACTCTCTTTTTAATTTCAATCGAACTTATGTTACATAAAAGTAATTTATTTCACAAGTTCCATTAGTTTATTAATATTCATGCTGCGAAGTTCCTGATTTGATAAGAATATGTCATACATGCGCTCTAACGTTTGCTTAATTTCAATGGCCATCATTGAATCCATGCCAAGTTCAGGAAATGTGGAACTTGGACTTACTGTCTTAACATTCTTGATCTGCAGTAATTCCAATACAACAGTAACCAAATCCCTGTCGTTTGTTTCACTTGTCTTCTCAAATATAACCACACTACCAACAACCGGATTTGAATTAAACATCAACACATCCATAACTTCTAAACAATCAGCAATTCGTTGTGGAGCCATTCCTCCAATAACAACTTCAACATTATCTGCTTTATTATCAGCAACTAAACCAACATCACCAATTACACCCCATTGAATGGCTATGCCGGGTAGACCTTCAGAATGCCGCTTTTCACATATTCGTTCTGTAATAGAATTCGCGTATCCATAATTAGTTTGCCCTGCAGTACCACGACCACAAGATGCAGAAGAAAATATTACAAAATGCTCTAAACATGGTGCCATAGTTCTTGTAAGTTCATCTAAATGATGAGTCGTTTGAGATTTGGGTTTACATGATACTAAAAAGCTCTCTTCAGTTTGGTTCTCCAATATTGCATCCCTTAATACAGCAGCTAAATTAAAAACACCCAAAATCTCTCCAAGTTCTTTTGCTTCTTCTAATACAGCTTTGCAGCCATCGCTGGTTGTTGCATCCAGTCTCGTTAATTTTACTTTGCATCCATAAGATTCCCATAAAGTTTTTCTCAATTGTTGGTAACCGGATGTAATACCACTGCGTGATGCAATTACAATATTTCGCGCTCCTCTTATCACCATCCAATCCACTAATTCCAAACCGAAACCTCCAAGACCTCCTATAATTACATAACTTCCCTTTGGACTGAAATATACCTTGCACATCGACTTAATTTTGTAGAAACATGGCTGCAATTCATTCGTCTCTTCATCTCGTATTTTAATTATTACTTTACCAATATGCTTGCCAGTCATCATATATCTAAATGCGTTCTCAAGTTCATCATGTGGGAAGTCAGTGTATGGTAGCGGCTTAACATATCCTTCTTCTAATCCTTTAATAAGACAATTTATGATATTTCTCATCATGCTTGAATTGGACATCACACTATCCAACATAACTCCATGATATTCCGCATTTCTAGTTGCAAGCTCCATACTAAGTGCAGTGTCATTGGTTAAATCATATTTACCAATTTCAATAAAACGTCCGTTACTCTTAAGACATTGCACAGATGCCTGAAGTTTTTCATCTGCTAAAGAATTTAATATCACATCAACTCCTTCTCCATTCGTTTGCTTTAAAATCATTTTATAGAACGACGTGTTTCTGGAGTTACTAATATGGTTTGGATTAATCATTGGATAATGATTGATTATGTATTCGCGTTTCTCTTCAGTTCCAATAGTTAGAAATATATTGCAATTGTAATAAAGTGCGATGTTAATTGCTGATAGACCAATACCGCCTGTTGCGGAATGAATTAAGATACTTTCCCCTTTCCTTAAATTAGCGCGCATTATAAGACCATAAATAAGCGTTGAACAAACTAAGGGTACAGTTGATGCTTGAAGCATGGTCCAATCATTAGGAATGTTCCATACAAATTGATTAGAAACTCGAATGTAGTTAGCTAATGCCTTTGAAGTCGATAAACCCATTACTCGTTCACCCCTAGAAATAAGGGAAAATAAAAATATGAAACTGATGAGACGAGCAACTAACTCACTTTATTGTTTTTCCTGCAAACTCAAAGCCCAAAACACTATCCACTTTCTTACGATCACTGCAAAACAAATCAACGCTAACTTTTCCAGTAGCGATGACCACGTCTTTGAAGTTGAGGGAAGCAACATGAATATGAACATCCACTTCGTCATTTTGTATACTTTCCAAATTATCCTTGACGCTCAAATCTCCCTGGATCCAGCACAACGAAGAGACATCTCCTTTTATTGTGCTGTTTACATAACTATGCAAAGGTATGCATTGTAGTGATTGATCAATTAATAAATGGCGATATGATCCCCAAAGTCCATTTTTGTATATATTGAAGCATAAGTTTTTATCCAATTGTTCTTTATAAAATGGATTAGTCTCGTTAAAATTAGGGGCAGCTAAATCATCAATACAAGCGCATTGAACTTTCTCTTGCCCATATTCCTTTATGAAACATTTTGCCATTCCCATTAGACCATTTTTAGTGTCCTTTTCTGAATACAACAGAAGATTTTCTTTCCTTTGTTGACCTTCTTTTAAAGGCGTGAGCCATTGATATCCATCTGAAGTTATCTTGAGAGCAAGTTTTGATTTGTGCGCTTCTTTATATCGTAACAGAACAAATGTTTCTTCTCCACAGGTATATTCGCAAAGAGTATCGAATTTTTCAATACTCTTAAAAGAGTTGATTGTTTCTCTGGAGATCAAGAAACCACCACGTTTTATATTAGCTTTTAGCTTCTCTAACAGCTCCAAATTTTGTGATAATTTATAGCCAATTATCAAAAAACACTCGGCTGTCTTGAAAGTCTCCAGCTCCGTTGAATTTTCAATTTCAGAGTACTGTAATTGAATCAACGCGGTATCATTAAATATATCCGTTATAATTGTTGTTAACGGTTTTTTATGTATGGGTTGATCAATCAATATCTCCATAATTTTTGCCTTGGTAGTCGACGAATTCTCCATCGCTACTTGTAGCATAACTCTCATAGCAACTTGAATATCCAAATTTGCCACATAAGGAATGAACAGATTAGTTTCTAAAACTGGTTTTGGATTCTTCCTTTTACTAATGCTTGCTCCACCATAGCCACGCACTTCAACAAATCCACTTCTAATTATTTTTAGGTCATGGTAGTTATAAATTGGGAGAATACAATCTAAACTATTCTGGTTCTGTAGAATTAGATCCCAATGTTTCGTTGGATTTATAAGAAGTCTTGCAATTCTTATTGGTATATTAATATTGCGAATATCCATGGACAACAGATTCACTTGAAACAAGTTATCAATGAAAGTAATCCAATCATTCCACTTAATAGATCCAACAGTCATGTGCACATCACACGTTTGCAATTGTTTAAATTCATTCCTAGAAATTTTTCAAATTTAAGTAAATGACACAGTAACAATCCGTTGATGCTTTTACTGATAATAACATCCACGTAAATGTAATTCCTTGTAAATATCCTTGGCGCACATAATATCTTCCGGTTTGGGATCAGGTAAATGTGGCAACTCTAACCATTCTTGATCGATATCATCTACAAAAGTTATTCTACCAGTAACCACCACTGTTTCATTATCAGTAAACTGGAAGTTTCCGGTTTTGTGGCATATCTGAAGACCTATTTCAGTTGATCCATTCACTGGAATAGTACATGCACGAAGAAATCGGATATTCTCTATACTAATCGGTCTATTGGCATGAGGTGAAAATGTTTGCCATACTAGATGAAGATATCCAGAAGCAGGAAATAAAATCCTTCCTAAACCAAGTTATTACAATATTTTCTTGTACAAATAATGGTACTCACCATCAATGTTGTGACCTGCAATATTGGCCCATTTTAAACTATTCAAGGATATCTTCGAATACGTAATATCTTTTTGAATTGTTTTCTTTAAAACGAATGCCCGTGGTTGCTCATGTTTCCATTTAATTAAATGATTTATCATAGGTGTGTTTGATTTTACAGGCCATTTAACTCCGTATAGAGTGGTTAAAATGGTATTACATCCTAACTGATAAAGTTTTCCGATGCATTCCAAAAGTGCGTTTTCCTTGTTTCCCTTTCCCAAATGTATAACAGTTTTGTCATAAGTATTTTTACCTCCAATAACTAATAAATTAATTCCTTTTAAGTTATTTGCAGTTAGATCTAAATACTGCTTGCAGTATCGTTTAACTATTTGAAGAATATCCTGTTGACTGTTTCTTGAATCACAGGCTTTTCGAGTACACAAAATTGCGTTTTCCAGGGTAATTATCCCATCAGCATATGCGGATGTAATTGCGCCAATTCCATTTCCACTAAATTGATCCACTTTTACA
This sequence comes from Anaulacaspis nigra, assembly GCA_030264675.1. Classification (NCBI taxonomy): domain Eukaryota; kingdom Metazoa; phylum Arthropoda; class Insecta; order Coleoptera; family Staphylinidae; genus Anaulacaspis; species Anaulacaspis nigra. The sequence continues at coordinate 39,654 of JARJDV010000385.1, read as the reverse complement.
TTTAACACATTTAAAACTTCAACAATGCCTGTTTGAAGGGCTAATACTTGTAAATTTTCGTGAATGCTATGAATATTCTTAATACTGATATTCAAAACTTGACAAAATTTCATTAAGTGGTTTGGGAAACATGTAAACTCCATCATTTTCTGAATAAACCCTATAGAGTCATTAAATTCAGCATCAAAAAAACAATGTAACGGTTTAACAAATTCCATATTTCTCATAATATTAATGGTTTCCATTTTCTCAGGACCTATAATTGCATACGCACGATAATGATGTTGCGGAATATAATAATTGAATGAAGCATTCAACAGGCTAAGAAAATCAGGATCAAAAGGCCTTGATTCTATATCATCCAATATAGTTTCAATTGCTTCCAGAGTTCTTCCACTAATGCATAAAAGTTTTGGGCCACAAATTAACGAATTGTTATTGGCTGTGTGCACTTTTTTTAATAGTGCATGTGCATTTGTTCCACCAAAGCCAAAATTATTTAACGCAACATACGGCTTTCCTTCAGGTAATGGTGTAATATCAGTTACGAATTTGATTTTTCCACTCAGTATACCACGCATATTTGCATGCGGTTTACTAAAATGTATATTCGGTGGTATCAAGTCACTTTGTAAAATCATACATAATTTAATGACTGATAGCAAACCGGAACTCGCTTCAGCATGACCTGTCTTGGACTTTATTGATCCAAGAAGTAAAGTTTCTTTCAGCGATGAACAAATTGATTCTTCAATTGTCTTCATTTCTTCAGAATCCCCTGCACGAGTTCCAGTTCCATGTGCTTCAAAATATCCTATTTTATTGAGATCCAGGTCGATTTCCTGATAAAAACTATTCAACAATTCTTGCTGTGCTTCGCTAGAAGGATGTGTAAGTCCTTTTTCTTTAAATCCATCGCAATTTGTTTTGCAATTAACTATTTCTGCATATTGTCTCCTTGCCAAACTACCCTTCTGGAGAATGAGACAATAAACTCCTTCAGATCGCACATAACCATTGGCAGATTCATCAAAGCACCGACAAATTCCATCCGATGATAAAACTCCTAAACTGTAACATATAATTATTTTCCTGTTCAATTTTTAACACGAAAACCTACCGAGCAAATTCTTCAGATATGAATGAAGTTAGTATAAAGTTATTAGAAAAAATTATTGCACACTCAATTTTTCCATTCTTAAAATCTTGAAGTGCATGATCAACACAGTATAGAGATGAAGAACACGCTGAATCTATTAAATAGTTAGGTCCTTCAAGTCCTAGAAAGTGCGCAAACCGATGATTTGTCAACGCACGATAACAACCAAGTAATGGAAAACATTCGTTTGGCGTTTCATTGAAAAACGTAATCTGTCCTTCCGAAAATGTGTTAGCAATATAGAATCCAGTTTTACTATTTTTCAATTCAAATGGATTTATTCCGGCGTCTAAAAGTGCTTCAAAGGTTACTTCAAACATCATACGATTTCCTGGATCCATGCATTCAATTTCTTTCTCTGGTATATCTAAAATAATAAACTTCTTAAGGATTTTAAATCTTAAATAATTGTGCCCCTACTGAAAAATGTATTATCAAAGTTTGAAATGTTAGGAATATGTCCGAATCTGTCGGAAATATATGGATTACGAGGATAACGTGTTATATTCGCAGTAACCATGTCTTCCTTGCTGTAAAGTTGTTCTTTAAATTCTTGCAAGTTATTAGAATTTGGTCCTTTACCGGACATTCCTGCAAAATTTAGAATATACAATATTATTACACCACAATAAGGATAATATCTAAACTTACCCGTAATAAATATTTTATCGTCGTCCATGGTTGAAATACGTAAAGCTTTTGCAGTATAATTCAATATTATCATCTAACTGTCTTATATATGCGCCAAAAAGACATTTGTTAATGAAAAAGATTACCATATAGTAAGCATATTTTACCATTGTACGCAAATAATGACTTATGAATTAAACAAAATTATCTGTGAATATTAAATTTTAGTTATTACCGTAACACAAAATATTGTTACATTCCTAATCACAAGATTATTTAAATCCACGTGCTGCAATTAAAAATCCACCATAAGCATATAGTTAAAAAAATATTAGGTAAAGGGTGTTTACCAATATACTATGCGGTTTTATGAGTAACTTGAAAGCATTTTTCTAATGTAAATTTTCATTTTTGATCAAAAACACAATGTAATAGTTACAAGCTCATCATATCAATATATATATATACTCTATTATTTATATAAACGGCATTTAATTAATCGTACGAAAAACAATTAAACTCGTTGAACAATTTCGAAACGACAATGTTTATGAATAATGAGCAACAGAATTTCTCTCAACATATACAGCATACGAATCATATTGGCACGAAAATGTAGGCAAACTTTATCCATTTTTGTTGTTGTTATTTACACTATGAATAGTGAATCCACGAATATCAATTCTATAATTACAAGTACATACAAATATAAATAAATGATTTCTTTGGAAATCTATCTTCTTTGCGTGCCATACATTTCCTCATGGCAAATTCTTTTAAATTCGTACTATTAGTGTTCATAATTAATCAATCAGTACTAATTGCTCGTACACAAATGCTAGGCATCTGCATAGATTGCAATGGAAACATACAAAAAACGAAAAACAAAACAATAGATCATTTGCAAAATGAAAAACATCGACATAACTCAAACAAACATGACTCGAAAATGATGTGAGCATTACAAATTGCTCCATTTTGCTGTTTGTCGTTATTTACAAAATGTTAATACATTAGTAACATGTATTACACATTATCGCACTTATTATTTATATATAATATATTTGCATATTCCTCCGCATCACTTAAAATATACTTTCATACCTATGAAAAATTTAACGTAATATTTACAGCAAACATTGTGTTTAAGTATGAGATTAGTTAATTTGCGTTTTGTTGTCAATACGTTGGGAAGTCGAATGAGTTAAATAAAAAATGTTATGGAACATAACAAATGTTTATGCAGTATATGGATAATATGTTTTTTATAAATGTAGACACTGAAAATTAAATATTTGATAGCTTGTTGATCAATTTCGTCTCACTCTCTTTCTCTCGCTTAAAATTATTTGTGTGTTCGACTATTGAATACGAAGGATACAATCTGCACATGAGCCACACGAACTATTGCAAAAGTAATGAATGATTCAATGATATTGCTCACGGAGAGAAGACTGAAATTATTACATATCACTCTGTTGGACTCCGAACTTGGGTTGCAAAACATAGATGCTAGAAGGGAAAATACTTTGAGAATGTGTTCATTTGTACTCTTCACACAACAATTGCGTATGTTCGGACTTGTACTAAATATACTTATTGCAAATCATTCATCCCGCTTCTTGATTACTTCATCATTCAATTTCTGTTTATAATAACGAACGTAGAATTAAATTCCATATAAATCTCTGATTTCAATAACGGTTTTTATTTCTTGCGTTTGCTGTTTCGCTCGCGATCATAAAACCATTGAGTCCTATAATTGAGATCGATAAATATTGCTGAATTACCATTCAAAAAAAACTAAGGAAAGCATCTGTAGCGAGTAATCACGAGTATACGTAAATTTAAATCGATTACGTATGCGTCGCTTATGATTCAAATTATTAACAGTGTGACATTTTTGTAAAACCACAGTCTAAACCACCACATAATTAGTGCTGAAAATTATGATGATACCGAGAAGAATTCCTGTAACCGGCGCACGGTTGATCGTTCCAGCAAGCAGAGATCAAAGTCAAAAGTGCGTGCAGACACCTCATACCGACCAGTCTCGGCGATTAGTTTCACCACCTTTTGCAACTCGGTGTTGTCATTTAATGACATAATTTTATGTTGCAAATCCTGCAATATTCGCATGTAGTCTTCAGGATTCTCTTGCGGGGCATCCACGTCAATGACATCGATTTCTTCTTTGATAATTTTAACATCAGGTTCCTCTTCGTTCTCCGGCGATATGTCACGCCGTTTTCGCTTTTTATCTTCTCGTTTTTCTTTCTTTTTCGACTTATCCCGTTTGGTCTTTTGCTGTGTAGCATCCACCTTGTTATCCACACTCGATTGTGGTAGTGCTGCTGCAGCTGGCGGTGCTGGAGACGGCGGCTTATAAGCCATTTCTACATCTTTCGTCGAACTCGTCGACGAGTTTGAGTTGTCGTTTTCTTCGACAGCTGTAAACTTTTTCTTTTCGGGCTTGGGACTGGAGAACAAACTTGGATCGTATTTCTTTTCACTCTTTAGTTTGTGCGAACCCTTGTCTCGTTTTTCCTTCTCCTTGTCCCGGTCTTTATCTTTTTTCTTATGTTTGTGCTTATCTTTCTTCTCGTCGAATTTCGGTTTCTCCGCGGGTACGTCTAATATTTCAGCCGTTTTCGGTTTGGGTGCAATTTCCTTCGTCTTGTCTTTTTTATCCGGTTTTATCGTGACTGGAGGTGCCGCTGGACGAGGACTTGGTTCGCGTTCGCGAGAAACTGTGCTCACTTTAATTTCCTTGTTCTTGTACTCTTTGTCTTTATGTTTGTTTTCATAGTCTTTCTCTTTATCACGTTTCTTGTACTTTTTGTCATCTTTTTCCTTATCCTTCTCCTTTTCTTTGCGTTTATCGTCTTTGGGCATTTTGACGTCGACTGGACTGGCAGGCCGTTTGGGGCTCACCCACACTTCGCGTTTGGGACTGAGTCGCCGGGGTACTGGACTTGGTGATCGTTTTGGAGATTTGTCACGTTTCTTATCCTTACGTTCGTGATCTTTACTACGCTCTTTACTTTTTTCCTTCTTACGTTCATCCTTCTCGCGCTTTTCCTTATCACGCTCCTTGGGTGCCGATTTGATTTTTCGCTCTTTTTCGACAATTTTTTCCTTTTCTTTTTCCTTTTTATTGGGTTCTTTGTTAAACACTTCGGGTGTTTTCGTTCGTTTGATTGGCATTCCAAAAAGTGAGTTAAAACTCCAGGTGGAGTCCTTTGGCTCCTCAATTTTGGCTTTGTGTTTCTTAGGATCATTTGATCCACCAAGTTTGGGCTTATTGATTAACTGCTGCTTTGCATCAGAACTTATCTTAGTGTCACTATCATTAGAACTAGAAGAACTCACAAACTGAAATTGGAAATGTTAACTTTTGTTCCAAGTGGACTGAGAGACCAACTTACAGTACCACCACCATTTAGCAACCTATGCTTAAACTCATCAGTGGGATCTTTGAATGTGAATTTCTCTTTCTGGGATTTGTGTATTGCAGGTCCATTCTGCTGTAGGCTAAGATCATAATTGAACTTGATTCTCTTTGGCTCATCTTTGTTCTTCAGATAAATGTCAATGGGCAGGTTAAATCCTGCATATCCAGACTCTTTTAAAGAGTATGGAGGCTCCTTAACAACTGTAAATGAGCAATGTTTTACTGTTGTCAAACCCTGTGATATGACTTACCTCTACGTGGTCTTGGAAATGTTTCATGCAGATAGAAGACAACTTTGTCAACGTAGTGGGAAATGTCTGCGCCGTCACAACCACGAACAAACACCTCCCAATCGTGGGTGAATCCCTCCTGGGTGCGTTTGGTTCGCAGGGACGCTTCATGTCCAATTTCTAGATTGATACGAACCGACATGACGAGGCACTCTAGTGATAATAGTGTAACGATAATAGAGCTTCACGCACTGCTTGCATTTCATAGCACGTTGTGTCTATGAAGAAGACATCCACCGTACACCACAAGAACTCCGAACCCTGTAATATTTACTTTAACCTAGTTCCGTCTTTACGTGTATATCATATAGTCACAGAAGCACTTCACCACAGTCGCGAGCATTATAATGCCACAAATATACACAAGCCATGAAAGAATTCGTCCACTTTAATTCATCAAGAACACGGTTCTGTTTGCCAACAATCGCGACGGCAAAGATCAACAACAATTGATATAAACAAACGCAACACAACGAGACCAAAAACATTAGCCAGTCGATAGTGACAGCAGGGGAGTGCGTTGTTGCCAAGAATTCCAGTAGCAAACGAGTCAAACGCAGTCAAACGCCAGGCGTGGATGGCAACACCTATTTATTATTTCAAATATCACTTGATTCAAAAAATTAATATAATTAGTATATATACTTAATTAAAACATCATTGAAAGTATTAAGAGAAGATTTGCGAATTTATACTTTAAGTATAATTATTTGTTTGCATTTTTCATCAAGGTCACAATAGTCAACAATACCATCGAATACCATAACCTTAAATACAGTGCTACTGAGATCCTAATTTAAATTTATTAATTGTAATCAAAGATATATATAGTGACAATGGAACATCTTGACCCCAAACACTATATTTGTACAGATAAAGTTGATGTAAGTTCCTATTTTAAACAATACCAGGAAGAATTAAGTAAGTTGAATGATATGCTCAAAGGAGACTCGTCACCAGATGCTGCCAGTGAAACCAATTTATTTGGATTGCATATTAAATTAAAAGAACTAGAATACTTAGAATCAACCTGCAGGTATCAAAGATATTTAACCGGTTGTCAAAGAGTTATCTAATCATTATGAATTTGCAGTATTGATAATTTAGCAATTGGGGATGATGTTGTTCGGACAGCAGATACAAGTAAACTATGGCAAGTTTCAACCATATCTGCTAAGACAGGAGCACATCTTGAGGTTAATAAAGCTAAGAAACACTTTGAGAAGACAGAATTAAAGAGGTTAATATTTCCAATAACCAAACAAAAGACTGATGAAAGAGCCAAGAATGATGGTGACAGTATTGATGATGAAGATCAGAATGATTCAGATCTAGTGGAAGATGTGCATCCCAATGAAGATGTACTGTTTACAGTGAGACTGTACAGACCATTTGATGTAAAGTGCCAGAAAAATGTTAAATACCTGCATGAAGTAGCAATTTTAGGTTCTCAAACATTGGCACAGTTAAGAGATACCTTCCAATGTGCTGCAGACGTAGCAGCAACTTATGAAATTGAATCACCTAATGAGGTGTTAGCATTTAATAGCAAAGAAGAGTATCCATCTGGATGTATCTTCATTGAGGACTGTTTCTATAATGATATGCGCCATCCTAACTCAATTGAATATTCAGAGCAAGTTATTTCCTGGGCAAAGAGGAAGAAAGTTGCTGACTTCAAGAAAGCCAATATGGATGAGGTAATGTTCATGGTATAAGGTATTTAATTATTCATTATAAATTTTACAGACAAAATTAATTGATTTGAAATTACGTATTGGTTATCCTTATGTATATCAACATCAATCAAACTGTGAGCACATTCTAATCTTCAGTGATATACGTTTCATTCGTCGAGATGAAGCAGCATCATCCATTTCTTATCCCTATATTCTCAGTGTGAATCATTCCACTATACATTCATGCGGAATGTGCGAATTACGTCAAGCAGATTTTATTCTGTCTGACTCAGATCGTCATATTTACAAGAATAATCTTATATGCAAAAACTGCGTAGAATCCTACGATTATAAGGACGGCGAGAAAATTGGATCATTTAAGTTATATCCGTATAATTTTGTTACTAGTTAGGTAATGTTTTATGTATTTAAAGACTGTTACTGTTTTGGTTAAATAATTGATATTCTTGATATGAAACAATGATATCTTTTTATTAAAAGGAGCCACCTTGAGTTGTTGAAATAGTAACTTAGTTTGTTATCGGTAGAGATGGAATTCGATCAGATAATTATAGACAAACGCGAGAAAATTACACATTTGGACCGGGCGAACAATCAACGGACCCATAATTTCTTAATCTTCCGCGGTATCCAATATCGTCCAGCGAGATTTCGACCGATGCGTTGTGTATACGCGGCGATTATTCACGTCCTTAACATGAATGTAACAGGAATGCAACGCCTACAAGCCATTTAAACGATTTAGGCTGAAGGTGAAGCTGAAAACACCACGCACCGTTGAGGAATGCAATAAAAAATCCACAAACGACGCTAGCATTTCACGCCAGTTATGTAATACGATGATGATCCCCTTGTTTTCATACACGGAAATCTCTTTAAAGTTTATGACATGTTAGAGGACTTAAAAATTGTTTAAAATAATATTTTATTCAACATCAAAGTTGATCAATTTGAAGTATGCAATTCTAATAACTGTAGCACTTCTAGTGCACCCTAGGGCTACTCCTGTTAACTTGTATAAGCTTTTTCTTGTGAAATTGAATTTTCGGTACTTTATTTCTAAATGGCTCTGGTACTAGCTTAAACGAGTTACCGTAAGTGGCATTAGGGTGCGCTAGGTCAAAATATGTAATTAGTGTTGCATATTTAAAATCAATCAATTTTGTATCCTTATATCTCTGGATCCACGAGACGCAAACAGTTTATTTTCTCAAGAGTTATAAATAATGTAACGCACTTTATAGTGCTGCAAGAATTATTTCAATAACTCCTATAGTTTTTGATAAATTAACATAAATGTCCACTAAATGAAATTTAGTTAAGTGTTTTAAGTTTCAGTTCGTCTGTAAGAATGGGACTCACATATTTTAGTTGTTTATAATAACTTTTATCTAGTTCGTTACGGGTTTAGAGGGCCTAAAAGTGATTGACGTGAAGCGCTTTGATCATCAGTGAAATGATCAAAGCTCAGCGGAAAGAATGGTGGAAAAGCTCTAAAAAAGTCACTTTCTCTTTTATTGTAATTCACTGATAAAGCGCATGTCATTCGACGCTAATACCTCTTGATGCCATCGTCAAAGCGCTCGATGGAATTTAAGCACTTCGCTCTCGATGGCAGCGCAAAGTTTACGATGTGTCATTCGAGTACATTTTATCCGCATAACATGCGTTTGTTTGCTGTTAGTGATCGTTTATTGGTTATTAACGAAATTAAGCGGCCATTAACGGCATTATGCACGGCTCCTGCGCCCTCAATTTGCAATTTGGAGCAATTCAGCATTGCGCATCGCGCGAGCAGCAGATGTGTTTCGCTCGCTCGCGGAATGAAATGCAATTAGCCATCCTCATGTGGTCGTTAATTGAACGTCTTTTGACAATTTAATGCCTGACCATTTCCTAAATCCCATGTAATTTACGAATTGCGTTTGTGTGGTCGCAATTTGCAATTTCGCAAGCTTGTGTCATTTGCTTATGTCATTGTAATTCTTCACTTCAAGTGCGCTTTAATCAAATCTGTTCATAACAAATATTACGAATGCCCTCGGAATTACTTTTATTGTGACAAGTTTTACGAGTGGCGGTCGTAATGATGAACGAAGATCAATGAAGATGTAAATGCGACGAGGCGCGCACGAGCGAGAGCAGAAGGAAGTGATCTGCATGTGTGGATGATGGCGCAACAAGTACACTAGTAATATATGTAAGTTTATATATACAGGGATTAAAGTTTGTTGTTGCGATACGACGCTCAGTCGATTCCCGGCGTTGTCCTAGTGAGCATCGCGCGGCTCTCTCGCGAGATCCGTTCGACGACGATAACGTGCCTTTCAATACTCATAAAGACCTTAGAATACTGATTACACATAGTGTGCGTGCACTGCTTCTGTCCGCTAAGACGTTCTCAAGTCTTAAGATGCATCGATGACCACGAACTCTTGTCTTGTCCGCATGGTGTTGATAAAAGTTTCGCGAGTGTTGCAAAAGTAAATCGCCACCGTTCAACTCGCGCTGCAGAAGAGGACAAAGTGGCATTAACGTAGGGAATTAGGTAATAACGAATGCACACGCTTCTCTTTTTTCCGTTGAATGCGTGAGTGCGTTATCAGTAGTCATTCCGGATATTTCGCAGAACCTCGACTGACACTCACTCGTCTCCAAATCATTCATCTTTCGAGCGTGTTTGGTTTATCAACTGTTTTTCTTCCGTTGACAAAGTGCGCATGCGCATCGCTATTTTACATAATTTATTCATCTGTAGGTGTTGCCAAGTGGTGCGAAAATGATTTAATTTCAACTTGCTCGATAATCGATTGAACTATGCGCAATTTTTCATTGCAAGATGTAAAATTAAATTAAATATCCATCCGTTAATGATACTTGAACTATTTCGTATTATCACAATGACCTATTTTGCATAGAAACCAAAACGTTTTCTAAACTAGCGCGCAACTCGCACAATATCCATGTGTGTTGTTTGAAAATGCGTTTTATCATCATCGCCTCTTAATTCATTATCGAATTAACATATTAACAGCGAGCGCGCGTACACACGCTCTTTATGTGCGTTATTGCTTCATTATTTAGTAATTGATCGTGCGATGTGAGCATTGCATAATGTTTTGCATTGATCGCTCAATTCGATCGATCGATGATCGCCAATAATCGCTCCTAAATGCGGTCAATTAACCTCGATATTTATTCAATTAGAACGCTTCTTCAACTAAACAATAACAATGTCACCACACGTTTGTCAATGTTTAAAGTTGTCGTTGTTGTTGTTGCAGATTTTAAGGAAATGGGTTCTTTCCGCTGGAAAGAATGCTTTTGGTTGCTGTTCACCATCGTCCTGACGGTGCATGAATGCCGGGCTGATCCGCCGCCTCCAGCACCACGGTACACGGATCGAGATCGTGATGACAATTCAAATATTCGGCCATCAGGGTAAGTTGACAGTAACATATTGCGCATGCGCGTGATTCCCTAAACGTCACCGATAAGAAAAACATTGGCAACAATGCTCATATGACGAAGAACTGGATGGTAACTTAAAGATGGCGTTGAGCGTGGGTGGCGAATGACATAAACATCGATTGTTTTACGCCATGCGCACTTGTCGTTATCAGCATGTAATGTCAAATAAATTGCTGGAAAATCTATAAACACGCTGAAGATATAAAATACATTCGAGGATATTCAATTAAACTTGGCGAAACTTTGCGTAATTTAGATTACAAGTTTATTCACATGTTATACAATATGATAACGCCGCTAAAAATGTCGTTCAACTTTTTATAAATAAATAATTTTATCACCGAAATAAAAACACTGATTCACGTCGAATTCGGAATTGAATGAGCGTTTTAATCAAGTCGTAAAATTAGCGCCGTAAATGCATAAAAATATGCGAAATTTATAAGTACGTTAATTAGCATTCGGTTGCTTTTATCGGGAAATTGATTAAAGATTGCTGGCGAAAGTAGGTTGAAAAAAGGCATGTTAGCATACGAGAGAGTGCGCCTAAAGGGCAACGAGGAAGTTAATGTTTCAGCCGTGAAAATCTGATTATTCGCACACGCCGTTATCACGCGTTTGACATTTTTACACGGCTCATGTAACTGTTTAGCGGCCATTTGCATATTCAAAAGGTTTCCTCCCCTCCACCGCCAGATGGACGAAAAAGTTGACAAAGACATAATGCAACCATTAACTCATTAACGCACGAAGCATTTGTTACGCTTGTCACAGAAATGGTTGTTTGTTTATTAATTGATGACCGCCCATTACATAATCATAACTAACCATCGCTAACATGTTCGGCTCGCTCAAGTCCGTTGTGCGCACGTCGGCGAAGAGTAAAATGCGCCAATTTAAAGCTGTGACATGCGCAATTTATACAAAAACGTTCTTTGGCAGCCGCCAACCAATTGTGCGATCGACTTAAGTCTATTAGCCGAGCGCAGAAAGGAAGCAAGCTGGATCGCTTGCCATTAGCGAGCGAATGCAAATGACAAACGCATCGTGATGCGCAAAGAGGAAACAGATGAATAACGCCGGAATGCAGATTACGTTCGCAATGCGGCGAAACAATCGCTCAGCGATTTTAATAACGAAATAATATTCTAATCAGATTTATTGCCATTCTTCTACTTCTTCGTCTTGTGCTGCGGCTTCTTATTATTATGATTATGTTTATTAGCATCGTGTTGGTGGTGTGATGATGATAAGCGATGAAGATAAATTTGTTGCATTTGCAATTCCGCGCATGCGCCGTTGTGTATATGCAATTTCCACTCGATTTGTGTGTGTGTTTAGTGCCCGTGATAAAATCTTTGCTCGAACGAATCGTTTGTTCACATTGCTTTGATAGACGAGCTGTGCAGGTTGTTAATAATAATTTCATATTTGCAAATAATAATGAATTCAATGAACGGATCAGATTTCTGCGCAACAACACGACTTGATAATCGCAACTACGTGTTGTGCGCTCATTCTTCGCTTGTTTATTGCGCGAATTTAATTTGATTTAATGTTGGAAAAAGCGTTTGTGGATTAGAGAGAAAACAAATGATGCGGATTTCGACATTTCGTGAATGACTGTTGGAATCTCTCGTGTCGAATTTGAATTTGAGTTAGGCGATAACCCAAACCCATTGGCTTTGAACTTTGTGTGCATGCGCGTCGTGCGCCACTGGGTCAAACACAATTTACCATCGTAATTTATGAACGATTAGCACCAGCACCAGAAATTACGCTCACTGATTACGGACGATTCGATGTGCGTTCACAGACATTCAATCAAACGCTGCACAACATTTCCTATTGTGTTAAGTTGGTGTTTGTTTGTGACTTAAGTCGGATGCGTGGGCGCGCGTAAAGTAAGAAAATAGGCAGCGTGACAACAACAAAGAATTATAACAAATTGGGTCAGTGGTGGCGCACGCCAGAAAACAATTGTCTTTCGTTCATTCATACGAATGAATAAATTTGAGTTGCTTAAGTGTACTTAACCAGTCGAGTCAATAAGTCACTTATCGATAGATTAATTGCGTCGCTGCCGAAAACTTAATTAACTAATTAAAGTCGCGGCGCAGGAAGAAAGAAGTCATGAAAGACACATCCGCGCATTACACACTTAAGTCGAGATGATTGTTATTCGTTGGAGGCACTTGTGCTGCTGTTGCTGCTCTTATTTGTATTTGAGTTAAGTGAAATGAGTCGGTCGAATGAATTAAGAGTGACAGGACATGCGTTTTTCTTTCACACGCGTATGCGCAATTTAATTCTGGTCGAATAAAAACGAAGGAAAGCGAGGGGAAACGAAGAGGGATCTTGTGGAAAAGAGAGGAGACCATCAATCATAAATCGGAATTAATTAGCTTCCGAAGAAGCAACTAGCTTTGATTACATCAGACGCATTCGTCATTCCGCAGCAAGACTTTATTTCTTTTCTATTTCTCGTTGGCTGCATGGCTTTTGCTTCAGTGGTTACTGATTGCTTCTTCTTCTTGGATTACTTCTTCTTCGTGTTCGTCTTATTTTGCTCGTTGCTCTGAAAAGGGAAGCGCCACCAATCAAATCACATTTTCAATCAGATGCCGTTAACTCAAAACGTCAGTTTCTTCATCAACGATGAAATGGAACGAATTTTTCCGGAAACTTTTTTTTATGATTTAAAGTAATTATTAAGTTATGAGAGTATCAAGTGTATGTTTCGAGCGCTTAGTGGCATTAGCATAATGAGTGTTGAGTTACTTAGTGCGCACTTCTTTCGATGCCGCGCGAGTGAAAGAAAAGAGTTCAACAAACTACATATTGAGAAGTGAACGAACAAACAAGTAACAAACAAACATATCAGAAATTAGCCGCCTCTCTGTGTGTGAATTGTGAATGCGCGTAATTAATAAATAGACGCGTATTACGCAGAAAACACTCAGCAAATTCATGGATGAATACAAAGTGTTTCGCTTAAAGTCGGAGGAATTTTATCAAGATTATTTGATAAATCATTGGGAAATCTCTCAGTTTAATTTATAAAAATGAATTTCCTCAAACAGCTGTCAACATGAAGTGTTAAGTATTAAATAAGCGAGCTGTTTATTAAGTTTTCGCCTTAATTAACACGCAAATTATGCAAATACGCTTCTTATTGCTGTCATCTTTGCAACATGTCTTAACGATTTGTTTATTTACTTAACTTGAGTCAAGGAAATTCATTTGCAATGTAATTAATTGATGATGGAATGCACTTAAACTATTATTAACTAATTACAAGCCAATTAAAGCGAACAACAATTTTAAGTTGTGCGACAATTTTCATAAAATTGTAGAATTTGTTTCGCTCCAGTTTGCAAGTTGCTTTTAGGTCAGTCAATCGTCTTCACCTACGTGAATTGTCGTGGCCAAATTGGGCGAAATTGTCTTGTATGCTTGGTAACACTTATAAATAACATTGCGTAATGTCGTTTATTGCTTGAATGTCATAATTAGAGTGCATTTTGCAGCACTTACGCACTCGGCGAGCGCAAATCTACAAGTTTGGTGTTGCTGCAGCACTAAATAAAAGTCTGACAACACAAACCATAATGCGAGATGCGAAATGAAATTATTAGATGTAATTCAAGGTCTGCATGCTTGATTCCATTGTTAAGTAAGTACACATGCGCCACCCACACCCATCTGCGAAACAAAAAAGGGAATTGTTATCATTAACTTCCTAGATGACGACATCTCTCGTAACGTCTCAATTCATAAATGCGATCGTTCGTTCTTTGTGACGGGCGTAATTTCATAAATTATTGCACTCTACAAGTTCAAATTAATAATATTTTTTGAGCAATTACAACCACGTTTTAACCTCGAGGAAGTAAGTGTATTTACGAAGCAAACGCAATAATGTAAGTTGATATCGATTACGTGCATAGGGATTTTTTCAATTACCTTATTTCCTGCACTATAATACGCGTCTTATTCAAAAGTTCAACTTTAAGACATCATTTACTCAATAAATTGGTTCAAAATACATCTTATAAGAAGTTGGAATACACCGGGAATCACTAATTTACGTATATTCTGTGTACGAGTTGTGTTAACAACAAACGACAATTATAATCTGAAGATTACTTTAAATTACTTTTTTCTAAAAATCGTCTTCTTGTGATGCGTGTTAGTGTTAGGTACGTGTTTTGGTCCAGAAAAAACGGTATTTCAGAAGTATCCGAAATGACTTGTGCTGAACATTCGTCAACTTTTAAGGAGCTTTTAATACATTGAATCTAGTAGCAAATGGTAATTTGAAATCCAGGACATTAATGTATGAGCAAAATATTTGTTTAATTTGTTGTTGTGTTATTTATTGTGTACGTTTCCCAATTTTTAATAGAATAGTTTGTTATTGAAGCATCCTTTCTCATGCGTGTTAATGAGGCATTTTACATATTGGATACAATATATTTTCAGTTAGTTATGCGTTTAGTTCTGAACTGAACAGTTCATTCAGATTTGTTTTTCGAATCAACTTCCCGATGAAATCGCTACTGATAATAACATTTTACATAATCATTAAGGTTGATGTAAGTATTCGAAAAATCTATTTAGAATGTAAATCTAATATGAATAAATTTTAGGCACTTACAGATGTGCAAGCTAAGCTTTATTTGAGTGGGTGCCAAAAGATCGAACGTCCCGAATGTGTTCTTAAATGTGTGTATGAGAAATATAAGATCTTAAGCGCGGATGGCAAATTTAATTTTGAAAAATATGATATTTATGGCAAAGAGATCGGTAAGGGGTGTGCTGGAGTAACTAGCCGTTTGCAACAGCTATGCACACGTACAATTGAGTACCATAAATGTTATAACAAGTATTGGATCGGACATGTATGCTCACGGAAATTAGATGCAGACCTCGCCAACCCCAATGACCCAAATTTGAAATGTATTATGAAATGTGTACTTATCCTTAACAATAGATTAACCCCAAGCGGTGATTTTCTGGACGTATCAAAAATGAATTTTACAAATGGCGTATCATCATCGAAAGCATACATGAAATGTGCTCAAAAATATGCAAATAGGGAGGATTGCATACGCCAGGAATTGTTTGGTATCTGTAATGACTTTTCGTTAGTGGAAACGCAATGTAGATTGGCCATATTTAGAAAGCAGACGAGTTGCTTTCCATTATGTCAACTGATTAACACTAATATATTTACTACGAATGGTCAATTAAACAAGCATTTCTATTCACTTCCGATACGAGACACGGCAACAGCTTGTTTTGAGCCTGTGAAACATTTCGAGCAATGTAAACGTGCAGATGCATTTTACAAGTGCATGTATGACAAATAAAATAAATAAAGTATAAAGGGTGTCCCAATATAAGTGCACCATTGGACCATGGCGAAGCAATAAATAAAAAATCTTGTCCCATAATATACCTTAATAATAATTAATGTTGGTTATATTCAGAGTACACGGGGAGGTTCTGATTTTAAGACCTCAATCCTGTATATGCTTTTGTAATCTAATGTGAGTTTGCGTCAAGTGTTTTGATGAGTTTCACCAAAAACCTCGTTAAATCTTGTTAAATTATCAAAATGTATGGAGGAAACTCAGCTTATATTACAACTCGAAAATATAACATGGGGCAAGTGCATGCTAGGGAATGTCATTAAATTGGTTTGATCAACTAATGATGCCAGTAATCGTGTTACTAATAAATAGCTTTTAGTTAAATTCCAACGTTTTATCTACTATAAATTAGCATGAATTATCTTAGTACAACTTCATTTCAATTCATTTTTTAGTGATATTTTTTAGTATCTTCCTGAAATTCAAACAAAAAAGTATCTTACACTTACCTCGTTTTCGGTATTAGGGCAGAAATCGTGTTTCATTGATAATTTCTCTGAATAACACAAAATATGCAAGAGCAATTTGAAATTTTGTCAATATTAATTATATCGTATTAACTTGGTATTTGTTGGTATGAATATAGATATTTCCCGGATTAAGATCTTCAAGATCTTCTTGACGCCATAAGACGCAAAGAAAATTTGAGCTCTCTTTTCTAAGTAAAATGTTGTGTCTTATGGTCCGGGAAATACGGTACCTAAAATTACGATATAACAAATACAAATTCGAAGGTGAATGAATGAAAAACCACTCCAGTTTATGTAAAAAATGATTTAATTCAGTTTTTTTTACGTCAATGAATAATGATACATTATCATGAAGCAGAATAAAGAAAAGAAGTTGATAAAGATGGCATGCAGAGTGAATTGTTGTGTAAGGTCGCGCGAACACGAAGAGTTTTGAACATCTCAAGCTCTTCGAGCCATTGCTTCTGGTGTGTAACAGCGGGAGGCCGATACGGCCAATCAGAATATATCACTCGTTATCACGCAGTTAACAGCGAGAATCAGTGAAGCAACAGCAGCGAGAAGAACTAAAAACAATGAAAACGACAAGAATGGTGCACTTTATAACAATGAGGAACCGGTATTGCAGTCAACTCCAATCTCATCACCATCGCTATCATCATCATCATCATCATCAACATGATGGTCATCATCATCATCAGCATCATCGTGAAACAAGAAGATAATCATCAAACATCCATCCAACTTTTTCCATTTCTTTTTCGTCATTGTTTTCTAAACGCCCAAACAAACTTTTATTGATTTGATTTCATTAATCGCTCATTATTTAATGAGCATAAAAGTTAATTTTACGACTGCACGCGTTGCTTTTTGATTACAATGACGTAACAATCAATCAAACAAATGAATCAAGTGTTAACTAAGACGCAGAAGAAGAAGACGACGAAGACGTGCAATGCAAATGTACATCTAACCAGTTTGCAGTTTGATTTATCGCTGGAAATAATTAGATATCAATAGCGTGCAGCGTGTTCTAATTGAAACTTATTGCTGTCATTTGTTATTAAATTCTTGCGCACTCGCAGTTTATTTAGTTGCGCGCGAGAGTATTTTATGTTTATTTCTTTCGAATCAGTCTGATGAGCGCAACAATGCTGAATGCAAAAGCGGAACAAAGGTATGCGTTGTTCACGCGCTCGATTGGCGGACATTTGTGCGTGAATGATCAATAATCATTGGATACAAAAGACCACAATTGACGCGGTGGCCTTAATTCAGAAAATTGGGTTCATTGATCATCGATGAATTGATTTTTATGCCGAGGAAATTTCGTAGGAAATTTGCGCTATTGATTGATCGATTGAGGAATTCAACATAGCTAGACAAGGATTACATGTATTTTAAACTTATATAATTTTACCGTAATTATAAACCATTAACGCATTTGCCTCAAGATCGTGTTTAATCCGGTATATCCAGGATATTCCAGGCTAATTCATTGATCATCGATAAGTTATTTTTATTTCGGGGAAATTTCGTTGGAATGTGTACAATTGATTGATTAAAGAACAAGGAATACCCGCATTTTAAACTCATCTTACTTTATGTATTATTGTGACCTTAAAGGAGGATATTATGGTTCATTGAGTTTTATCCCATGGAAATTTTGTAGGAAAATTTCGAATTAATTGTTCAATTACTTTTTCCTGTCAGTTTACATTAATTACAAGACATTAGTGCACTTTCCCCGTATTCGCCCTTACTCTGCTGTAGCCGTAAACCAGAAAATTGAGTTCATTGATCATCGATGAATTAATTTTATTGGGGCGAAATTTCGTTGCAAAATTGCACAATTGATTGATTGAAAGAGGAATTCAAGAGACAAACTTTAAATTTGTGTTCAATGACGTAATTTTTATCATATTTCATTAATTACAAGCTATTAATGCGCTTGCCCCGTGGATGTATTTACCCCGTTAAAACCTTAATGCAGAAAATTGAGTTATTCCGAGGAAATTTCATAGGTCAATTTGCGCAATTGCTTGATTAAAAGAGGAATTCAAAACATACATTTCAAATTCGTCATTGAATGATGTAATTTCCATCATATTACTTTAATTTCAAGACATTAATACTCTTACCCCGTGAATGCACCCTGTTATGACCTTAGTGCAAGAAATTGAATTCATTGATTATCGATGATTTGATTTTTATTCCGGAGTAACTTTATTGCGAAATTGTGTGATTGATTGATTGAAAAAGGAATTCAAGATGCACACTTTAAATTCGTCTTAGAAATGTGTAATTTCTATCATATTGCATTATTTACCGCTCTTATTAACACTCTTGCCTCGTGAACGCATTTACTTGGCAGTTTTCTAAATGAAAATTTCGTAGGGAAATTGTGCGATTGATTGATCGATTGAGGAATTTTCAACACACACTATGATTACACGCACTTTAAACTCGTAATTGTGCGTAAATTGCACGTGCAATATTGAAGTGAATTATTTATGTCTTGTTCTTTTTGTTATTGTTGCAGGCTGCACGTGTGTAAATCCAAGTCGGGGAATTACTGCTGTCCCGGTTGGCGGATGAACTCGTTCGGACATTGTCATATACGTGAGTTGAGATCCCATTTCGTCCTTTTCTCGTGTATTGATTTATCTCTTGTAAATTGAACTGTAAAACGTAAAATGATCCGCGTTTATCGAGGAGGAAGCGTAGTTAAAATCAGTGGAGAATTTGCTTGTATTGTTATGTCTTGCAGCGATTTGCATCTCATCCTGCGTGCCTGGTTATTGTGTGCATCCTAATCTGTGCAAATGCGATGATGGAAAATACAATTCGACATGCAACCAGGAACGTTCTTGTAAGTATTGCTTGTTGATTAATAATTAGGTTTAATTGTTAATGGATGTTTTAGTAACTGGAGGTTGTAAGGCAATGTGCATGTTTGGTGGTACTTGCAAAGATGGAAAATGCGAATGTGCACCAGGATATACAGGAGAATATTGCACAGAACGTAATAATATAGTTTGATAAATTTAGGAAGGATATTATAATGTTTTATATGTTTGTAGCTGTTTGTGTTCAAGCGTGTAAAAATGGAGGAAGATGTATTGGTCCTGATCGATGCGCATGCGTTTATGGATTCACTGGAAATCATTGCGAACATGGTAAGATTTAATTATTTAAACACTATCTTAGATCAGTGGTCCTTAAAGTTATTTGATGTAGCAATTTAAATTAAATTTTACTTTGCACTTTTTATCGCTTTCAAATTATTATCCCTCCGATAAGTGGGTGACAGTATTTATTTGGGAAATCACTGGTTTAAATAAATATAATATAAGGAATGTGTTTTATCGCGTTTAAATATGTTGATTTTCTTGGGAGTTAAGGAAGTAGAATTAACACAAGTCAATAAATATTGAAGTAGCAATAAAATAGTTTCAATTTACGTATTGTTGCAATATAAATTGTTTTTTCTACATACATTTGGATGATTTAACGAAGATAATTAGTTTGTAGTGAAATATAATTAATACTTTGTAGAAATCAGTGAGAAAAGTGACTCAAAACATAAATCTTCCTTAGAAATTCGGATTTTCTTTTAAAGTACTGAGCAAATCCTTATACGTATGATGAGTATCATATTTGAGTACATTATTAATTGTCAGATATTACAATTATCATATTATATTAATACACTTACCCCATTCCACTATAACTAATATAAATATAATATTTGTTATTGTAGATTTAAGAACTGGGCCTTGCTATACGGGAATTCGAGGCAATCTATGCGTGAATCAACTTCAAGGAGTTGTCTGTACGAAAACTTTATGTTGTGCCACTGTCGGTCGAGCTTGGGGACATCCTTGTGAACATTGTCCTTCTCGACTAGAATGCGAAGTTGGATTTATTAAAAACCAAAAGACTAATGAATGTGTTGGTAGGTTTTGCCTCTAAATATTATCAACTTTTATTAATTCTTAAGTATTTTGCTTCATAAGATATCAACGAGTGTGAGGCTATTCCTCATCTTTGCCAAGGAGGCACATGTGTGAATACAATTGGTTCTTTCGATTGTGAATGTCCTGAAGGACAAGCACGGAATCCTGGAACGAATCAATGCGATGATCGAGACGAATGTCAGGATGAGGGAGTGTGCGAAAATGGACGATGCGTTAATACAGTGAATGGATTTTATTGTCTGTGCAATCCTGGATTTATTCAGAGTCAGGATCGCACTTATTGCATTGATGGACGTCAAGGTACTTGCTACACGAGTCGAGTGGGTGGATACTGCAGAAATCAATTACCACATCGACTGTCGAAGAAGGATTGCTGTTGTGGTGTTAATATGGGTCAAGGATGGGGTGACTCCTGCGATCGGTGTCCTGTGCATGGCGAGGACGATCATCGTATCCTTTGTGCTGGAGGTATAGGCATAAGCCGTTATCCTACGCCTGGGGGAGGATCGATGACGAAGGATGAAAAGCAGATTGGACTGATTTCTATTAACGAATGTATTTTACGCCCGGATATTTGCGGTGAAGGACAATGCGTGGACACGGCTGATGGATATGATTGTGTTTGTAAGCCAGGATATAGACATCGAGGCAAAAATCAGAAGGAATGTGAAGATATTGACGAGTGTCGTGAAGGAAAATGCCAGAATGGACGATGTACAAATACGCCAGGATCATTTAATTGCATTTGTCCTCCTGGCTTTGATATTTCACCCGATGGAACAATGTGTACCGATCACGACGAGTGTAGTGAGATTGGAATGTGCACTAACGGCATTTGTATTAACATGGATGGTAGTTTTAAGTGTCAGTGCAAGAGTGGATTTAAATTATCCTCATCAGGATACGCGTGCATTGGTAATTTTTACATAAGAAAAACTTTAACGTACTCGGGTTTTATGATAAAAAATTTCAGATATTGATGAGTGTTACGAAAATCCAAGGATTTGCCTTAATGGACGATGCGATAATACACCAGGATCATATACATGCGCTTGTTTGCCAGGATTTACAGAATCTTCCGACAGGACGTTCTGCAGTGATCTGGATGAATGTTCCAATACGGGAATGTGCAGTCATGGTCGATGTGTAAATATGGAAGGCTCGTTTAAATGCGTTTGCGATTCAGGATATCGACTAGGACCTGATGGTCATCATTGTATAGACATTGATGAATGTGTGCATAATCCTTGCCAGCATGGAACTTGTTTCAACTCTCCAGGAAGCTTCCGTTGTGAATGCCATGCTGGGTTTAGTTTAGGTCCTGACGGTCGATCCTGTTTGGATACACGACGTGATTTGTGTTATCAGCAGTACAAGGATGGTCAATGTCAGAATCCTAGTACAATTGCAGTGACGAAAAGTAGTTGCTGTTGTTGTACAATCATATCAGGACAACCAATGGGTTGGGGTACGACCTGTCAACCCTGTCCAATGCCTGGAACTACGGAATTCGATCTGCTATGTCCTCACGGATCAGGACAAACATTTGATGGAAATGATATTAACGAATGCGCACAAAATCCGAATATCTGCTTGAATGGTGCATGTGAAAATATGATTGGAACCTATCGATGTATTTGCAATCCGGGTTTCCGGGTTGACGATTCCGGAAAGGTGTGCACGGATATTAACGAATGTGAAGAGGAAGAATTGGTAAGGATCATGATAATTAATGATTATTGTACTGAATTGGGAATAAATTAATATTCTGCATGTATCTAGGAAATGTTCAATGAATTGTTAGATTTCTTACGCAGGTTTGCAGCGGTGGACAATGTCGAAACACTCCTGGCAGCTTTCAATGCATTTGTCCCACGGGAACCCAACTTAATCTGCACACGTATGTTTGCGAGGATATCGACGAGTGTCATGAATTAGGACCGGAAGCTTGCTTTAATGGCGAATGTCAAAATACTCACGGATCATATAAATGCGAGTGTGATCCTGGCTCAATTTTAGATAACACAGGACGTATTTGCATTGGTAAGGATAAATCTTAGATCTGTGAGTGCAATTTACATTTGTATATGAATTTAGATAACAGGAAAGGATCTTGCTGGACTAAGATGAATCATGGTCGATGTGAAAATAATTTGCCGCAATTATCTCGTAGACAAGAATGTTGTTGCTCGATTGGGGTTGCTTGGGGATCACCCTGTGAGAGATGTAACAGGAATGAGTGTGAATGTCCTAAAGGATATGCAAAAATTGATGGGAAAGCATGCGCTGATGTTAATGAGTGCGAATTAAATCCGGATATCTGTCGAGGAGGCGGAACATGTGTTAATACAGACGGTAGTTTCACTTGCACGTGTCCTCCAGGATTAACCTTGGATGAAACACGTAAGTTTTTATCGTTTTTTGAAGCTTGGTTTATTTAGTTTGTTTATTAAGGAACTCAATGCCTGGATGTGAGGAAAGAGCAGTGTTTTACGCGATACAAACATGGAAAATGCACGAATGCTATTGATGGACTTTTCAATAAGAAATTGTGTTGCTGCTCGGCCATTGGACGCGCTTGGGGTGAAAAGTGTGAGGCTTGTCCGCGATTGGGAACGTCAACTTATGCAGAATTATGTCCACGTGGAACTGGATTTATCGAACGCAAGGACATCAATGAATGCACCGAGTTTCCGGGCATGTGCCAAAATGGGCGATGTAAAAATACGGTGGGCGGCTATAGTTGCAAATGCAACAAGGGATATGACTATGATGATAACAGAATCAAGTGTATTGATATCGATGAGTGCAGTATCACAACGGAAAATGTGTGTGGTAATGGAATTTGTGTGAATACACCCGGTGATTTTGAGTGCAAGTGTCATGAGGGGTTCCGTGCTTTGCCACCAATGCAAATCTGCATGGGTAAGAATATTAATTTTATAACCAATAATTTACAATTGTTTAATGTATTGTTTTGGTGTAAAAAGACATTGACGAATGCGATGAACAAGTTGGCCTTTGTCGAGGAGGACGATGCATTAATACTGAAGGATCGTACAAATGCGAGTGTCCTATAGGACACGAACTTGCATCTGACAAGCAATCATGCAAGGATATTGATGAATGTTCGCGAACAAGTGGTATATGTTCAAATGGTGTATGCGAGAATATGATGGGCACATATCAGTGCGTTTGTAATGATGGTTACCAGCAAACTGGGTTGAAAACCCACTGTGAAGATATTGACGAGTGTGATGAAGAGCCATGCGATGATATTTGTATTAATACGCCAGGAAGTTATTCATGCTCATGCGGGTACTAATTATATTCATATATCTTTTTAGATATAATTAAATCGCCTTTTGTAGTAATGGTTATGCATTACAACTTGATGGAAGAACTTGCAAAGATATTGATGAATGTACGGAAAATTCAAGAATCTGTCATGGCGGCAAATGCTCGAATATCAATGGTGGCTACATTTGCCATTGTACTGATGGTTTGATACCGGGTCCTGGAGGAACATCTTGTCTGGATGTTGATGAATGTAAACAAAATCCGAATATCTGTGGAAATGGGGAGTGTGTGAACACACTGGGATCATTCCAATGTCGTTGCGAAGATGGTTACTCTGTCAAACCGGAAGAGACATCTTGTACGGATGAAGATGAGTGTGATTTGGGGTTATATAACTGCCACATGTTCGCCGATTGCATCAACAATCCGGTAAGTTTTTGAAATTAAAGACATTTATAAAGGATTATTAGTAATTGATTTGTTGGTTATTTTGTTAGGGATCGTATCAATGTAGATGCCAAGATGGCTTCACCGGAAATGGTGTTTCATGTCGTGATATTAACGAGTGCCTTACTAATAATGGTGGCTGTGATCAAAACGCTCAATGCGTGAATACGGATGGTTCGTTCAAATGCATTTGTGATTCGGGTTTTAAAGGGGATGGGTATACGTGTACAGATATCGATGAGTGTTCAAATGATCCTACTTTATGTGAGAATGGTCAGTGTCTAAATTATCCAGGTGCGTTTAGATGTGAATGCGAGATGGGTTTCATTAATCCGAATCAAACAAACGAACAATCTTGTATTGGTAAGTTGAATTGAGAATTAATTGAAATTATGGCTAAACCAATGTTTATTTTAGATATTGATGAATGTAAAATGTTCGATCAATTATGTATTTTTGGTAAATGTGAAAATACATTTGGGATGTTCCGCTGCGAATGCCAAGAAGGTTACAAGTTGGATGCTTCTGGTGGCAATTGTACTGATATTGATGAATGCGAAAGCCCTCAAAGTTGTCTTTACGGAAAATGTTCCAATACTTTAGGTGCTTTCCAATGCTTGTGTCCACCTAATTATGAACTAGTTGAAGAAGGAAATGCTTGTATTGGTAGGTTGCCAAATAAAATAAGGTGGATGATAAAAGTAATCAATTATTATTTACAGACAGGCGCACATCAAGATGTTATCTACAAGTAGACCATCAAAGACGCTGTGCAGAACCAACTGCTGACTATGTAACAAAAGCAGGTTGCTGCTGCTCTGTAGGGCGTGCTTGGGGTCCGAATTGTGAAATATGTCCTTCGTCGGATAGCAAAGACTATCAAGAATTGTGTCCTGGAGGTCAAGGCTATCACCCAAACTCGCATACGGTCGTCCTGGAAGATATCGACGAATGCCAGGAACATGAAAATCTATGTACAAACGGCCATTGCACTAATACTTTTGGTTCCTTTATGTGTTCATGTAACGAGGGATTCCGTTTGGATTCCTCTGGAGTAATGTGTGTCGATATTGATGAATGCGCTGAAAATTCAAATATTTGTCCTGTTGGGCAATGCGTTAACGAAGATGGCAAATACTACTGTGAATGCCCTGATGGATATATGCCTTTGCCTGGGAGGCGTGAATGCGTTGACATGCGTAAGGATCTCTGTTTCCTGAATTACGAACGTTGGAGGTGCTCAACGCCAATGACTCAAAACCAAACTAAGAAAGTTTGTTGCTGTTCGATGGGTCAAGCCTGGGGACAACCGTGTGAACCATGTCCAATTCCCGGTTCCAGTAGGTATAATCATAGAGTTAATTTTAGTGTCTCTAATCAATTACTTTTCTTACAGCTGATTACATAGGTCTCTGTGGTGGTCGTCCTGGCCAAATAGTCAATCAACTGACGAACAAAACTGAAGAGATTAATGAATGTGATCTGATGCCAAATATGTGTTCCCATGGGCAGTGTATGAACACCCCAGGAAGCTTTGAATGTCAGTGCAATCGAGGATATATTTACGACATTAATTCTCATCAATGTATTGATGAAAATGAGTGCTCCCGAATCCCAAGTCCCTGTGAAGGCAATGCACAATGCGTGAACCTACCAGGCAGTTTTGAATGTCGATGTCCAGAAGGATATAAACATGGAACTTCATTTATGGATTGCATTGATATCAATGAGTGTGTGGAACGTCCTCATATTTGTTCCAATGGAGAATGCAAGAACTTGCAAGGAAGTTTCCAATGTATTTGTCATCCAGGGTATTCCCTCACGCAATCAAGAGATACTTGTGTTGATGTCGACGAATGCTCAAGACATCCCAATATTTGCAATGACGGCGCTTGCGTTAATATGATTGGTTCGTATAAATGCCATTGCAATTCAGGATTTAAATTAAGTCATAATGGAGATTGCGTTGATATTGACGAATGCCATATGATGCCATTCCTTTGTCGTAATGGACGTTGTCGCAATAATATTGGGTCCTTCCAATGCGAGTGCGCATCCGGTTATACGCTAACGCAGGATAGACATAATTGCCGAGACGTGGATGAATGCCATGAACAACCAGGAACGTGTCCACCTCCAGGAAGATGCCAGAATATTATGGGATCCTTTGTATGTTCTTGTCCTGATGGCTACGAGTTAAGTCCACTTACGAACATTTGCGAGGATATTGACGAATGCGATACGATGCCTGGAATCTGCGAGAATGGAATATGTACGAATACGGATGGAGGCGCATTCTGCACGTGTCCAGATGGATTTGTATTAAATAAACATTCAATGAAATGTGTGGACGTACGTCAGGAGCAATGCTATGATCACTTTTTCAATAGAAATTGTTCGGAACCACGAGGAATGCGTATGACGTCCAAGGAATGCTGTTGTTCACGTGGGGCGGCTTGGGGTCGCCATTGTGAAGAATGTCCACGTGAGGGATCATGTAAATTAATTAAATACTTCTGCTTAAAGGATTATCTAAAGTTGATTTTGTTTATTTGTAGCTGAATTCTTGAAATTATGTCCTGAAGGTTTAGGCAGAATGGATACTGGAAATGATATCAATGAATGTGAACTTATGCCAAATGTTTGTGAAAAAGGTGATTGCGTAAATACGGATGGCTCTTTCCGATGTGAATGTCC
Source organism: Anaulacaspis nigra (assembly GCA_030264675.1). Classification (NCBI taxonomy): domain Eukaryota; kingdom Metazoa; phylum Arthropoda; class Insecta; order Coleoptera; family Staphylinidae; genus Anaulacaspis; species Anaulacaspis nigra. The sequence continues at coordinate 12,618 of JARJDV010000385.1, read as the reverse complement.
TGCAGGATATATCCTTGACAATACCGGAAAGAAGTGTATTGATGACAATGAATGCATTAGCAATCAAAATGTTTGTGGAAATGGCACGTGCGTAAATGTTGTTGGTGGATTTGAATGTGCCTGCAATGATGGATTTGCTCCAGGACCTTTACAGGTGAATAAGGATTATGTATTTTGTTTAATTTAAAACTTTAAATAATTTTTGTATTCACAGGTCTGCGAAGATGTTAATGAATGCCATGAAATTGGTAATCAATGCGCATTTAGATGTCATAATGTGCCTGGATCATTCCGATGCATTTGTCCTTATGGTTATAGTTTAGCTCCAGATGGACGTCATTGTCAAGGTATAAGATTTGATAAGTGTTAAAATAACAGTACATTATTTATTCTTTTTGATAGATGTTGATGAATGTATTACCCCGGCAAACAACTGCAAATTCCAATGTAAAAATCTCATTGGATCGTTTATGTGCATCTGTCCCGAAGGATACACGCAGGTCGGCTTGACGGATGATTGTAAGGATATTAATGAATGTACAGCAAATTCAGGATTGTGTCCGAATGGTCATTGCGTGAATTTGCAAGGCTCGTATCGTTGCGATTGCTTCTCAGGTTTTGAAATCAGCGATGATGGAAAATCTTGCATTGGTTAGTAAACATTTTTAACATTAAATTATGTAACATTAAATTAAATGTAAGTAATTTATTGTTTCTTCCAATTTACAAAATTGTTCATAATTATAGATAGGCGTCAAGGCTCATGCTTTAGGCAATTGATCCACGGACGTTGCGTTGGAAATTCGCGAGAAATGAAGCAAGTAACACGCGCTGATTGCTGCTGTTCGATGGGTGAAGCATGGGGTCCTACTTGCGAATTATGTCCATCCAAGTACTCTCCGCAATATCAAGAACTTTGCTTGGAGAGTGGATTCACTTTCGATGGCCAGGATGTGGACGAATGCGCTACTATTCCTGATTTATGCCGAAATGGTCGATGCATCAATACGATGGGATCTTACAGGTGTATTTGCAACAAAGGATATCGTGCTGATTCCTCAGGATTAGCCTGTTATGGTATTTATATTTTCAGTTATCATTATCCTGTATATATAGGGGTTAATTGTTATTACAGATGTAAACGAATGCCAAGCGAATCCTTCACCATGTCAATACAACTGCCAAAACACGGAAGGCAGCTACGTGTGTTCATGTCCTGTCGGCTACCTGTTGAATCCAGACTCCACAACTTGTCGCGATTTGGATGAATGCGCCACCGGTCAACATATTTGCCAGCACAATTGTATCAACATTCAGGGTAGTTATCAGTGCTCTTGCAGTAAAGGATACAAGCAGGATGGCGACGATTGTTTAGGTCAGTTATATTTTATTGTTTTTATATCCTTTTAAACATGTTTTGCTTTAGACATCAACGAGTGCAAAGAAGGCGTGTGTCCCACACCGGGCAGATGTGTAAATACACGAGGAAGTTTCAAGTGCATTTGTCCGCATGGATTTAAACTGGACGAAACAGGAACTTATTGTATTGACGCTGATGAATGCTTAGATGATACAAAATGTCCTGAAGGTATAAATGTTTTCATTAATTGTTCGAATTAGGTAAATATTTTGTATGCACAACAGGCTGTCAAAATTTGATTGGTGGCTATCGGTGTGGATGTCCTGATGGTTATTACTTGCATCACCATTACAATCACTGCATTGACAAGAACGAATGCACGAATAATCCTTGTGGTTCTAACGGCAATTGTTATAACACGCCAGGAAGTTATAGATGCGGATGTCCTGACGGTCATCAGTTTGATAACAAACAAAATATTTGTGTGCAGGTAAAAAAAGTTAAATTTTAAGTCTAATCTCAAGGAAATATTGACTTAAATTGGAATTTTAGATGAGTTCGATTTGCTACGGTGCCCCGTGCAATTTCGGATGCACTCCAGGAGCGGGAGGATACTCCTGTCGTTGTCCGCAAGGATATCAGAGTATTAGTCCAGGACATTGTATTGCAACGATATCACCCACAGCAGGATATCGGGGAGATATTGGTAACGTGCCTGTTTACCCGATTGGAGCGGATGGCAATGCGGATGATAAAATCATTGGCTCCGAGGGTTGCTTCTCGTGCAAAGTAATAATCAAATCTATTTATACTAACTTTGCGAAGATATTAACACTAATTCCACTTAGGTTAACGGAAGACATAGAAGGGAATCACGTCGTCTTCGAGGAATAAATGGCAATTCGACCAACATAATCGAACAGGCTGTGTTGCGTCGCATGGCAGGACGTCGTGCGGCGAGGAAACAGCGTCGAATGCGTCGCCATGGATACGCCGAAGACATTGAGTTAAAGATTAACTTAAATCAAACGAAGCATCGTATGCGCATTATTAAAATTCAGCCATCTGTTAAGGTAAGTAATTCGCAAACGTTGTCTTTTCTTTTAAGCAAGTTATTCAATTCCTTCCAGACGGAAATGGAATACAGACTTGTCAAAGGCGCAGATCTGCACAAGTTTGAATTGATAAAGAGGAATGGCGTTTGGGCTTTACACTTTAAACGCCGTCTTAAGCATCCGGGCAAATTTGATATTGTTATTCAAGGCAGGCCTGTGCGAAATGAAAGCGCTATTACGACAACGATGAGCAGCGATAATACGAACGAAGTAACGCTTGCAGCAAATGAAGAAACGACCGAGGCAACAACTGCAGCAACAACAACGATCGAAAATGACGCATACGAAAAGCCATTGTTGTTGCGCGTACGCCTCATTGTTATCGAATAGAATAATTATGATAAAGAACATTCAGCCATTTTTGTAACCAAATTAAAAACGCCATTAAATTATGAAAATACTCTGTTGGTGATTATACTGCCATATAATTGAGATATACAAAGAAATTAATTGTATTGCCATGGTAACACGACTGCCATTTAATCATAGACGAAGAAATGTCAAGAAAGTAATCATAATGTGTTCAAAGATGGTTCAAACAAACAAATTGAGAAATTATTTATATTTATATGCAACGTTTTAACATAGAACTTGTTATTCACACTATTCCAACAGGAGAAGAGTTAGTTGTAGAACGCAATTGTTTAGTTTTAGTAGGAAAGTATTATAAATAGAGCAACGCAATCAAGGATAATGTGTAAAAAATTGTAGAGATGTCAACGATCGGCAAATATATGTGTAATGCTATTTTAAAATTTAACATATTTATATATTTTAACTATTTGTATAAAATATAAGAGGAGTAAGCGTAATTATCATATTTATGTGCATTAATTGTATTTCGTGAAATCTTTGTTAAGTTACCCAGTAAACAAAATGAGCAATAAAATAGTTGATAAAATGATCTTAATAAAAATCTTAACAACCAGTTTGGAAAGATCCTGAAAGGAAACAAACAAAGAGTTAGCCATGAAATATATTTCTATATGTTTTATTTACTCGCACTTAAAGTACACGGTGGTTTAGTGAGTACAACGCTTGCTTGTGATTTGGAAGGCTAGGTTTCAAATCACCGTAAGGAATAATTTTTATAAAATAAATATATAGTTATGTATCTTTAGTGGTGTCACAACATATTCGTCCCCCATCTGATGATATTAAAAATTAGGTGTGCGTTTGGTGGCAACCCCCTCTAATGTCGTCACAAATTGTGGTTTGTTGGTAACGAAAATCGGGAATGGGGAGGCAGTCACCAGCTGCACTTCATCCGAGGATGACCTGCCGGGGAGCGCAGCTTGGGGTGGGCCATCTGAAGATCAATCCTAGTACGTATAGGAATTAAAAATAGGGTCTTTGAACGTACTGAAGTCCTCTTAGCATATGTAACTACATCTGCAGGGAAGCGACAAGCGCAGAAGGCATTGAAATTCAATTAAAAATTATTTTTTCCGGGAATCGAACCCGAGACACTCAGATCCCTGCTACACATTCTACCACTACGCTATAGACGGTAACTAGAGTGGCTAAATTTGATCTTTGCTTTATATTTAGACTCGTGTAAGTTTGAATTGAAATTTAAAATACTGCAATTTAACGAGCCTTACCAAGGATCGAACCCTAGACTGTCGAATCCAAGCCGGACGTGTTCCCAGTTAGGCCACGGAATGTTGTCGCATATCACAATTTTTAGAATGTATATATAGTACAATAATAATTCATACGTGAATGTAGTGTCCCAGTACGATTGATTACCTTACATTCAATACGACTGATGTTATGATCAAAAGTTATAAAACGCAAAGAACTAAATAAATTCATTTAATGTAAGACCATTAGGTTTATCTACTAACTTACTATAGTTTCGAAACTATATATTATATTATTATTTTATTAGAAATCATTATCATTTAAGGCAATATAATTGGATGATATTACTCAACAATGTATATTTGGAACTGTAAACAACAACAGAATTTATTCAGAATGTTGTGGTTAAAGAGTTCACTCGTTGCGATCGCAATAATTTATTATATATTATTTATAAGTCTATTTTGCGTTAAATTCACTCGCCAAGATGATATAGAAACAATTTTCGAATGGAAACGATTACAATTCGACTATCCAAACAAAACTGCACGTGAAAAAGATATTGCTGAAGGTATTTACAACCCAGATGTGCCTATTCCAATGGAAGTGAACACTTTTTATGGACGACACAATACGCGATTTATATTTGTGACTATTCCCAAGTGGAAGCCTGGAGTTCCAGTAACTTTTGGATATATTTCCGATAAAAAATACGATGGTGATCCAGTCATTACACCCTTTCCCAGTTGGGATTGGCATCGCAATACATCCCAATGTACAAACAAATTCATTTCGGTTTATAGTACATATGTAAAGTACTAATAAGTAAATAACTGATTACTTCATTAAATTATATTATTCATAGATTGATAAATGTGGCTACTTGCATGTTTTGGATAGCGGAAATGAAGGTAATGGTGTCATTTGTCCACCAAAAATCGTCAAGTTTAATTTAAATCATGTAAATTGGAATAAATGTTTCAATGTTGAAGATGGCTCAAATCTTTTTATTTTAGTTTCCATGGAATACATATGTCAATCATTATTACGAATTTCCTGCAACTGTTTTCAAACACAATTCTGTGTTTACTAATTTACAACTTCAATATAATTTAATTAATTGTGAACAGGAAATCCATGCATTTGTTGCCGATACTACGCAATCCAATTTGGTGTACGCTTTTGTAGTTCCTTCACTACTAACCAGGGCACTTAAATTATCGCATCATACTATGCAGCCAGTCGATTCTTACACACAATTTGACGTTCTTGGTACTAAGTTCACATTGAAGCTTGGAATTCTGGCCGCAACTTTTTCAGCACCACTTAGTCCGTCTTATTATCATGGGGTGTATACTTATATTCCTTTATCTTCTGGTTATTTACATTATATAGATATAAGATCCTTTTTCGCGAACGAAAGAAACCCTCAATATCAAGTAAATTTATTAAATTCGCTATACTTCAGAAAGGTAATAAGCGTTATGTTTTTTAGTCATATGCAACACCGGCAACAAGTCAATTTGCTGCAATAACGACTAACAAGGAATCCATTATGTTCTTTTCTAATATGCAAACTGCATCAATTGTTTGTTTTCATGCTAATTCATACGATTTTGCACCGCATGTTCATACAGTTTACAAGAACTCAACGACGATGCAATTTGTCAGTGGTATTAAGGTAAAAGCGATGTTTAAATTGTGAGTTTATAGGAGTATTAAAATTGATTTTTCTTTTAGGTTGTTCAAGATCAATTGGGATATGAGTACTTATGGATTATGACAAATCGATTACAAAAAGCCCTTACAACTGGGTATGATTTTAATGAAATTAATTTCAGAATATCAGTTGGTAATGTTGAAAAGTTATTAAATAATTCAGCTTGCAACGTACCCGTAACTACACCTAATGAAATGCAATAAAAATGTTTGATAGAATGGGTTAAATGTACCAATTATGTATTTCGAATCATTATTGTTAAAATACATTAATTAATAATATTAAATGTATGGGCTAACAAAAAGATTGAGGCAGATCACACCTCAACATCTGAGGTAGATTGGTTGTTTGTGCGTGTCATTTTTATTTTATAAACAATAGTTTTACTTTAAAAGCAACAAATATCTTAAACTAATATTAACTTGAATGATTGTGCTTTTTAAGCTAATGTCAACAGATTTTAAATCATTGAAATCAATGAATAACTTTGAAAGTAATAAAGAGTTGAACATTTTATGCAGAATTTACGTGTGGCTTTTAATATGTTAGAAATTTAAAACTCGTAAAAATTGGCAGCTTCAAATTTGTATTGTATGATTTCAAGCAGGAAAATTAACGTTGCTATTATCAAACCAATTACCCAGAGAAAGTAAATTGGTTGAATGTGATTTAATTGCAAGATTTCCTGCTCTGCAATTTCGGGTTAAAAAGTTGATGAAAGTTCTATGAACGATTCTTTATTTTTACGTAAGTATTCCTCGTGCCAATAATTCATTAATCCAGCACTCAATACTCGTTGAAGAAAATTCCGGTGTCTATAATAATCGAAATCGTAAACATATTGTCGATAATTTAAATTTTTGAAATAGAATGGTAATTTGAACACTTTATATTTGGATTTATCAAAGTGGAAATTGTCAATGTATTCTAAAAATTACCTGTGAGTCTAATTCTTATCATTCTACTAATTAAATTGAAAACTTACTATGACTATAATATATTGCAATCGTAACAAAATTGTAATTGGTATCATTCTTCACTACATCAATTATTTCCTTATCAGTCATTAATTCATACTTGTGTTTAAGGTCAAACTATAAACGTAATTGAGGATCTCAATTAGTTATTTATGATTCATTGTAATACTTACAATTTTACGATTAATTTGTAATCCCTCTTTAGCAAAAGTATTCGGTAAATATTCGAGGGATTTGTCATTCTTGATGTCTTCCCAGGATTTATAATTTCGAATATATCTACAAAAAAAGAATATTCCATGATAGTTACCACGGCTATTTTAGAATTAAGTACTTACTTTGGTACTAAAAGTGCGCTTAAAATCCCTGAAGAATACATTGTTGTAAAATACAAAGTCATCAATAATGCGCACATATACAAAATTCTTGAGGTTTTCTTATGCGGATTAATATTTTGTGTTTGGTTGAGAAACAAACCCATTATAACAAAATTATCAACTAGAACATTATTTTCGTGAATGTGACATTTGTTATAAATTATATCCCTGAAGAAAAAGCCAATACGTATTGCAATATATGTACTTATAATACATAAGCAAATTTAATAATTAAATATGTTAATAAAATTAGTATTTAATCCATGATCTACCCTGAAAATAGAAATTATTACAAATGTTCGCTGAATTACTTACAGACTTACTGTGGCATTGGTACCACAGCAACAACTTCGAGCTCTTGAATGGGAAATAATTCTAAATTAGGATCTTCGTCCTTAAAGTCCGGAGCTGCGAAATCATGCACTAAAGAGCAATAATAAAATAATGTAAAACACAGGATTCCTATCATATTTAATATAGTATTAGTACCTTCGAATGTAGGACTTTGAACAACCGTCCAATTTTTGTATTTGAGAAACTCCAATTCATATCTCCTTTGACAGGAATCAGAAGAAAACTTGAGGAACAACCTGAAAACTCCGGATTTCCGTTTGCCACGAGATTCACGGTTTACAGTTAAACCATATAACATGTTACGATGTGGAAATAAATGTGCGTTGTATGTGAATTTTTCCAATTTCGTATTCCAAATATCCGTCAAGATTAGTCGTCCTTTTGCTGTACCATGAACAAACGCATACTTATAGTGATAGATTTTTATTAAATGATTACCCAACACAAGCATTCCACTCTTGATTTTCCTATCGTAAATTATAAGGATTGTGTTGTAAAACTGTGCTGGATAGACTTCTTCAACGTTAAGTAAGAAGTTGTGATCCGAACCATCACTTAGGATGATGAAATTCACCTCGTGCGTCTTAAATAAAGTAAGAGCATTGTGAAGAGAAAATAATTGAAATGGTTTCATACACGGGGTTAATTGAGGTGATACCATAAAAATGATATTTGTGCATTTAATATTTAATAAATTTTGATAAACGGGTAACGAAGGTGCTAAATGGATTTGATTTGATTTCTCGTTATTTGGACAATATGCGATACAAGTAGTACCCGAACCATGACTGTACGTGGTTAGTATAATTGATAATAAATAGTTCAATTGCGGATACATCTTGATGCTTGTGCTTTAAGTTTCGAGGACTCACTGAAGTATGAACTGAATAAGGGTAAGTTATAACACCTGTATCGTTTAGTAATCATGTTAAAACTGATTGGATAAGCCAATGTTTTAAGGCAATATGCTGTGCTTGATTGCTGAATACAAGTTGGTGACTTACAAGTTCATATTTTTGGAAAATTACATGATAATTTTCATTATTAAGTAAAGCCGGTTATTATTATAATGCGGGCATTATTATTAATACATTTTCGTGTTATACGAAGGACATAAAATAAAACAATTTATACTCCTCGTATAGCACGGAGGATTGAGAGAAAATCCTTTATTTAACAATATCTTAAAATATTTATCCTTTTCAGTAAATTTTTCTTAACCGTAAATTATGTCTCTTATATAACACGAGTTTTCCTACCAATAAACAATTTCTAAAAAGTCCAGAAATTTTACACATTATAGGAAGAATGACTAATAAATTGAATACTAAATTAGTACTGAATTATTACTACCTCCTATAACGCGGTACTTTTATAGCACGTTTTCATGTGCCTCGAATAACACGAGTTTTCTAACTTGTAACGCGGTAGTTCTATAATACGCTTAAGTTTTCCCTCCTATAATGCGAAGATTATCCAAACCCCCAGAATCCTGCGTAAGACGTTTTCTTAAACCGCAGAGATAATTTACATGTTATAAGAGAAGTGATAAATAAATTAAATAATAAATAATTACTAAATCACTAATTCTCCTTATAACGCGGTTTCACGACTCTCGTATAACACGAATTTTCTTTCCTATGATTACCGCGTGATGGGAAAGAAAATTTTTATAGCACATTTTTATGTCTCTCGAATAACACGAGTTTTCCCTCTTTAACGCGGAAATTCTCCAAACTCCCAGAATTTTAGGCTCTCATAAGTCAAAATCGAAAGTTCAAAACACGTTTTCTTAAACCTTAGAATTAATTTACGCGTTATAAGAGGAATGACAATCAAATTGAATAATAAATTATTTACTAATAAATTGAATTGAATAAAGCAATTTAATGTTATAAGATTCCTAATAGACTAAATCACTTGTATACTTGGGGATAATTTGATTGAATAGTTAACTTAATACAAATTGAAGCAATTTTCCTCTTCAATTCGAATTTCTATCTATGGCTTGGGCTTTTCAATTTACAAAAAGCTTTGTCTTTTTCAGTTTGATTCCACCGTGTTACCTGTAATAACATGATACCCGAAGTGAATCCCTTATTAATTTTACTGTTGCAAACTTATAATTTAAATCCAAACACGGTGTGTTTATATCATTCTCCAAATGCATTAATTAATTATAACGTGGAATTAGTTACAACGTTTCCCATACTAAATAACCTAGAAATTGATTACATAAATGTTAACCACATGGAAAAGTCTTGTGCAAACATTGTGTATATTTATACGAATGCTGGGCCGATAAATTCATCGCAAATTCTTGTACCAACCGCATTTATTTATTACATGCATAAACGGCTTCATGCATTCATGGAATTTAGCATCATTATTGTCACTGATGATTTGCATAGTACAAAAGATTTAGATCAAACATTATCAATGAAATCTAATGTCATTATCATTTATTATGAATATGCGCTACATGATTGTGTTAATAAGCTTTGGAATACGCGTGTGATTACAGGCAATTGTATTTTGTTTTATCGTTTTGTCAGTCCTGTTGAACACCCGAATGGCGGTATTATTTTAGTGGATGCATGGAATTTAACTTCAGGGCAGTTTGAATTTAATGAGAATTTATTTGCGGGTCGTCGAAATAAATACAAGGATTTAATTTACTTTGTTAACGCCAAATTGGAACCAAATAGACGATATACAATGTACACCATGATGTATAATATCGATCAGGGAATACACACGATATATTTTTTGGAATTGGCAAAGTTTTACAATTACACGCCAGCTAGAGCAGTTGTATATGGAGCAAGTGAGTAGGTGTACATTGTTAGTTAATCATTTTATTATAAAATCTTAATTTGCTTTGCAGCCAGTGAAGAAGAATATGTTGCTTTCATGCACGCGGCTGGAACATTAGAATATTTAAGAAGAAAGTATGATTGTTGTCCAGTAACTGTGATTGAAGCTGTGGCAATTGTTCCTAAACCAGAGTTAAATATGATTTAAACAAATCTTTAATCTTTGTAAACTAATTTTATGTCTATTGTAGAACTGACTCAAGATTTTCTATTGATTTGATTAATGTTTGTGATCGACAATCTTGGATTCTTATGTTCTTTACTTTCCTGATTGCTCGATTTGCTTTCTATGTGAAGGAATTCCATAGTGAAACGAGACGTGAGACAAATAAGAAATCAGTTACTTTTCTTGATGTTTTGGGGTTATTTCTTGGGCAGACATTACCAAGATCTAGGAATCATGCATCAAAAGTTATTTACTTGTGGGCTGCTTTAATTTTTATGTATTTTATGATGATGTACATCTCGGCGTTTGTCAGCATTCGGCTTACCACAAAGTAAGATTAAGATCTTAATTTAACGCTTGTTTAATCTGTAATCTGTTAAAATAGGTATCGTAATCATTATAAAACTCTGAACGATTTAATAAAGAATAAAGATTTGCAAGTTTTGGCTGGTAACTTTAGTGATTTCGATTATAAACATTGGAATGAGATTCTCACTGAAAATAAATATGAGAAACAACTTGAATTGAATTTGGAAGATATAAAAACAAAAGTGGTAAATGATACAAATTATAAATATTTAATGGTTGTTCCGTTGTATAATAAAAGTAAGACAATTTATCTTAAACATAGACTCAGCATTGTATAAGATAAATTTTTTAGAATACGTGGAAAACTTTAATTTCGACAAATCAAAATATATGCTCATTAAGCTACCACAAGCTGAGACATATATGAATATCTATAATAATATTGTATTCCCCGAGTATTACAATCGTAAATATTTTCTAATGCTTGCTGAAAGTGTCGGATTGACAAAGTATTGGAATGAACAGATGATGAAGGCACATAAAGATCGATATACAAAATATGATATGGGATTTAATGATCAATTAATTGTCGCTCAGTCATTAACTCTGGATCAATTTAAAAACATATTTTATATGTGGATAGTTGGAATTTTGTGTGCAACTGTTATGTTTTTCATGGAAATTATACTTGAGAAACTCTAAATATATTTATATTTAAACAATATTTAATGTAGTAATAGTTATAGTTTTACCCAAATTAATTTTGGCAGTCAGTAAATTAATCGATTCAGTTTCTCGTTGGGTACGTACAAATATTTTAATGCCTTGTAATTGATGTAATATGATAGAAATTGTATTATCTGATTATAACAATCTACTAGAAATTGATATCATTTTTATGTACAAGAATATCCTTAATTAAACGACAATTTCCCAGGTTTATGACAGTTAGTTCAGAGCAATTATAGATATTAGCAATGTCGTGTTTTGTTTATGTTGCATTTACTTGTACAAAATGTTACATTAATGAAAAATTTTCTTTGAGACATAAAACTCTTTATAAGTGAATATATTGATCCTAATAATGCCTAGCATTCTCAATTGAGTACTTTTAATGCGACTAAAGTTATCAGAAAACCATAAGACACAAAGAAGTTAAATCATTCAGTTAATTTTTATTATTATTCTATTCGCAATCATTATTATTCAAAGCTACATATTATATAAAAATGTATATTTAGAGCTGTAATCATCATCAAAAATTATTCATAATGTTGCGTTTGAAGTGTGCACTTGTTGTGACGGCAATAACTCAATATATATTGCTAATACATATATTTTGTATTAAATACACTCATCAAGATGATATAGAAACAATTTTCGAATGGAAACGATTACAATTTGACTACCCAAATAAAATTGCACGTGAAAATGATATTGCAGAAGGTATTTACAATCCAGATGTTCCTATTCCCATGGACGTTGATGCATTTTATGGTCCACATAATACGCGATTTATATTTGTAACTATTCCTAAATTAAAACCCGGAGTACCTGTAACTTTAGGTTATGTATCTGAAAAAAGACACGATGATGATCCAATAATTACACCTTTTCCCAGCTGGGATTGGCATCGCAATACATCTCAATGTACTAACAAATTCATTTCTGTTTACAGCATATTCGTAAAGTATAAATACGTGAATAACTGAATACTTTATTAAATTATATTATTCATAGATTGACAAATGTGGCTACTTGCACGTTTTGGATAGCG
>JARJDV010000376.1:0-10773 GCA_030264675.1 Anaulacaspis nigra | reverse complement strand
GCGTGCGTTGTTTACGAATCTGTTAATGCACTCACCAGTGATAATAATCGATTGATACGTCTGTAGCGTACTAAATCAAACCATTTCAGAATTGTGACGAATTAGAATTTACTTTTATGGGTAATTTGCAAAGTTTGTTGGTTTAGTTGGAGAAAGATGAAACATTACTGGAAATTACATTGCAAATTGATTGGGTTTGGCAAATGCGCGCGCGCGTTCGTTATTAATGGAAATCCCATCTTGACGCCGGCGCGTCCTTTTGCTGAGATTGAACCCATGTTTGGTGATCTTGCAAAACGTTGACAATGTCCCAAGCGACTATTGTCGAGACTCGAAGAGTCAATCGCATTCGAATTGTGCACGGATCGTCAATACTCCAGGCCGTACGCGCGCTCTCTTCTCAAGAACCGAGTATTCGACGCGTCGTCCTGCTCCGGTGCGCGTTAATGGCTAACTACTTGCTGTCCAAATAGTGGCAGCGGCGGCGACGTCGTCGTTGCCAGGACTGCATGCTCCATCAGGCGAATCTTTTGTCCTCGGGAAATGCTGCACTGTTTGCCGATTGAAACAAGCACGTTAATAGCATTTGGACAGCATTACATCAACCAATTATTTCAACCTGTGCATCTCTCAATTAAATGTAGAACTAGTAAAGCGAATTTTGGATGAAGTGATTAATAAGAAGTTTGCCGTAGCAAAAGAATAATTCGAGCAATTTGTTCAAATTGTATGCGCAAACCGGAAATGAAACATGACACTATTAGATTACACAACGGCCAACTAAGTGAACTAATTAGCTAATTCGGTTAAAAATTCATTCCTTCATTGCTTTCCGGAAAACGACGACGCACTTGTAAATTACCCACCAACTAATCTTCATTTTCACGTGCACCGCGAAAGAAAAGCTAGCTGCTAGCATTTCTTCATTTCCGCCAGAAATTTATCGCCTGCATGATTTAATTACAAATAATTTTCGGTATTTTCCATTTGTTATCTTTTCTTGGTTGGTTTTGCAACGCAATCGCACTTTGTGCTTGCGTTTTTCATCGACTGCAATTGCAATTCGTTTGTAGGGTTGTTGTTGTTGAAGAATCTCCCCAAGCAACATGCACGTACTCAATGCGACGAAGGAATCGAGGAAAAATTGATTTTATGGCCTTCCACACGTTGCGCCGATATCTTTTTCGCGGCGGTGAAGGCGGCCGGATTGCAAGTCTAGTACAACTCGAATGCATTGCGGTGAGGCACGTCGAAAGATTGAGAGCGCCTGCCGAGAGTGTTTTCAACTTTAATCACATTTACTTGGCCCACACGCCTTGCCGCCGTCCGCTCTCTTTCGCCCGCCCTCCTTTTGCCGCCGCGCACCAATGTTCAATACATACGCGCGCGTGTATCTCGTCGGCAGCGCTGTCGTCGTCATTGCGAATTTTTATATGTGCGACGTGATGGAAATGCTAAACACGTTCATATTTACAACCGCCAACGCCACCCGCCCCCGCCTCCGCGCCGTCCTCGATGCCAAAGGAGATGGTGGCGCATCTCATCGCGCATTTCGACGCAACTATTTCACTTATCTGCGACGTTTTATCATCATCGAATATGCGAATGTTGCACGAGCACAAACTGAAATTGCTTTCGCACGTAAAAACCCCGCATAAATTTCGGTTTGATGCAAAAAGGGCAAATCGGAATATTTTATTTTTCGTCGGCCCAATCTAAATTGACTAAATTCATTAAATTCGCGTCATGTAATTAATAATCAATTAATAAAAGCTAAAAGTTTGGTGTTGTAAAATTAGTTAACACCGCTCGCGTGTGCGCTGCCACCGCCGCCGCGGCTGCCGCCAACGTCGTCATTGTTGTGGTAATTGCGGTTTTTCTCATCAGGGGACACTTTGCTAGCAACAACATGTTTTTGACGTTCTCCCCAAAAGTCCTTAAAGTCGTGTCGAGCCTTGTTCTTAGCGCGTTAAGGGCGTCAAGTTACCCGTGCGAACGCGTTCGTGTCGTACCCACCCCCTCTCTCTCTCAAGCTCGCCAACCCTATGCTGCCAACCTAATTTGGCCTAATTAAAAATTTCCACCGGCGCACTGTCTGCGCGAGCCGCCCGCTTTTCATTTAACTAAATCACTAATTAGTGTTGCTGATTCGAGGACGGCGTGTCGGCTAACTTTTCATTTGCTTTCTTCTCCCGCTTCCCGCCGACTTCCGGAACGTTGAATGTTGCTGCGCGCGTTTATGCGTCCAACAACGTAGAAAGAATACGCGCATGCAAAATGTATAATTATGCATGCGCAAATAAATGCAAGAAAAATGCTCAATCTTCAAACTAAATTTAGCGTAAAGAAATGCAAAAGAATGCAATACATTTTTGCGTCCTTTTTGAAGGGGTTGTTTGCGAGTTGTGTCTGCCTAATTTGCATTTTCATTATTGTATTACACTCATTAACCCCCTTTTTCTTGCGCTGCCTTTTTCTTTTTTGTTTTAATGACTCAGTGACTCAGTTATTCATTTTTCATGTCGACCTTGAGTTAATTTTTATTTTATTTCCCTCATTATTCATGAAAAATTCTGAAATTAAATTTCTAACGAATTTTCATAATTAAATATTATCTTTCAGCAAATCTGGAATTCAATATCATTAAGTAACTTTTGTACAACAAAAAGAAAAAGATTTACAAAGAAGAAATACAGTAATTTTTTAATATGAGAGAATTTATTGCACTCTAAATTATTCAACAACATAAAATTGAATTCATCCCATTTTTTGAGAGGGTGAACGAACCAATTCACGAAAGCACAAGAATAGCGAAACGTTTACCACGCACGAAAAAAAATGTAAACGGTCGAGGAGGCGCAAAGCAAGAAAACGCGCAATAGAAATATGAGAAAATATCTCACACGCTGTTGTACATCTCTGCGGAAATAATGCCCGTATGCGAAAAAACAGCGCGCGTGCACGAAAATGAAGTAAACACCAATAGTGGAGGCGGCTGGCAAAAATGTTTTATTAGCGAGTTCGTTCTCTATTTGGCACCGTTCGCTCGCTCGCTTGTCTTGCCCGCCTGTTTTTGCATGCTCGCCTCGAGTTTTTCATAAAATTGCGGGCGGCAAACACCGTGCATGCCGCAAATGTATGACCAGCCACCGAAAATTGCGAAAGACTTTTCATCCCTGCCCGCCCCAGCCAACCTAGTTGACTGGATACGCTTTTTAAAAAGCGTTTTATTTCGGTTGAATTCTCTTGCATCTGCACCCGATTTAAATTAAAATGTTTCCCTTTTGTGAGATTTTTTTCCTGCGCATCCGATTCTGTCTATCTATCAAATAGGATAAGTAATTCAAATATTTCTCCTCACTTTGTAAATCATTACTTTTGTTGGTCTTCTCATGTTTTTTTTTCTCGCACGAGTTGAACGTTCATAATATCTCCATCTAGCCCAATATAGAAAACGTGCTTGCAGAGTAAAATTATTTACGACCCCTCACGGCCCGAAAGGGAGAAAACGAAAAACATGAAAGCTGCTGTTCGTGGCGCACTCGAAATCTAGGGAAACGTGCGAAACGCGCAGGAGAACAAATGTGGCTTGCCAATGCGGCCGGACGCAAATATGATAGATATCCTGTTCGAGGAGAGCACGACGCGTACTTTACGTTTTTCTGACGCACATCATTTTTACGCGCTTTACACGCTCTCAACTTTGACCTCGTTAGACATGCGCGCCGAGTAAGTAATCATGAAACTTTACGCATTAATCTACTTAAGCACTTTGCACACTGTTTTGTCGTCATACATACGCCGGCTGAAAACTTGCGCAT
Source organism: Anaulacaspis nigra (assembly GCA_030264675.1). Classification (NCBI taxonomy): domain Eukaryota; kingdom Metazoa; phylum Arthropoda; class Insecta; order Coleoptera; family Staphylinidae; genus Anaulacaspis; species Anaulacaspis nigra. The sequence goes on along the minus strand of JARJDV010000376.1, from coordinate 6,952 downwards.
TCCACCCGTGCGCTCACCTGTGTGTACGTCGACGATGAATTTCACTGCTGGAATAACATGCGTTGTTTTATTAGCAATACCTCTGACATCCTGCAAACGTGTCTGCTTAAATTGTTTCGCAAGTTCTCGACTTAGACGCGTATTTCATTGACGATAAGAGACAAGCGGCAGCAAAGTTATATGACTTAGCAATACTTGATTGCAGCGGTGCGCACGAGTCGCGTATTTGCAAAATGTACCTGCTTCGTTTGTGCAGCGCTACGAAGTAAAGTGCTGCAACACGTGCACTACTTGGATATGCAAATGTTTGATGTGCACTTAAGTAAAAAGTTAGTTAACATTTGTGTTTATTGAGGCAATGCATTAATTGCGTCCTCGAGGTGCACGCGCGCTTGAACACAGCAAGGACAATTAAACTGAAGGAAGCTAGTGCAATATGTTTGACGAATATGAAACGATGAGCAGAAAATAGAGCGTTCTAATAGCACGTGGCAATATGAAATGTCACGTTTAATCGTGCCACCACCGACGCCGTCGCCACACCGTCCATGTTTGCCGCCAAGCATTTTACGCAGCTGTAAAATGTTCGGGCGATGTAAGGAAATGACTGATGGAGCGCGTCTGGAAGGCATTTTACGTACATCCGTCTCTTTATCTATCATTCCATCCGGTGGCGGCGCAGGCGAGCCCAAACAAACGCAGTGCCAGTGGAGGCGGCCACGATATGGGAACGATTGCCCTAGCGTAAGTCCGTAACTCAACTAAATGTGCGCTTTGTCGCAACTTTGCGGTTTCTTTCGGGCCTCGTAATGCAACACAAACCATAGTTGAGCCGCCACCGCCGCCGTTGCCGCCTGACGCGTCATCAACGGCGGGGATGACAAATGTGGTGCGTCCGCGAAATGTCAAAAATGTTAGCACATCCGCCACGAGTTTTGCCAGCAGCGATTTTTTGCGCGTCGCAAAACATCTTTTCGTCCTTAAATTGCGCGTCGGTAATTTTATTTATTTCTGCGTAAAATCCTTTCGTTTAAAATCGCGCTTAAATATTTTGTTTTGGGCATAAATTTGTGCGTTGATTTAGCCGAATAAAAAATGGCGAAATCAAGAAGGAAGAAATATATTCTGCGTAACGATTATGATGATTACTCCAAGAATGCGGGTGGGTTGCTTTACTTTGTCGCCCGCCATCGCCATCGTCGTCGTCGCCGTCGTCGTCTTTGAAAATTTATGTTTATGAATTCCTCGACGATAAAACCGTCTGCGTCGTCCACATATTTGTGTCAATTTATTTGGGTGCTTTGGGTTATGTACTTGCCATGCTCATTAGGCAGCACAAATGACATCTTGCAGGATAATGTATCCTTTTTGCGCAAATCTCTGAAAAAATCCCGCCGCAAATTAATCACTGCGCGCCGTTTGGGGCATTTTCGCGAAATTTACTTATTCAAACACCCTATACTTGGTGGATTTTATTAATGGTAAAACACGCTGATGACAGTGACAATTACTCTCGAAGCAAACAAGAAAATCACATTAGCAAATGCGCATTGACTTTCTCATCATCTCACTTTCTAATTGCGTTAATTTTTGCTCTCGAAAACGCAGACACGCACTTTATCCTTTTTTCCTTTGTGTGCGCGGCGTGAAGAAGAAGAATAATATTTTAATATTTCATGCGCGACGGGCAAAAATAAAATATTAAAAATTTGTAAAAGTTAATTACATTAGCAACTAGCTTTTCGCAATGCACGCCGCATGGAGGAAAACAGCCATTAATTTATTATCTTAAATCATATCAGTAGCTGGACTGGCTCTCTTCGTGCGCATACACATTAAATAAATCAACGCGCAAACTGCAACCAACTGCACAAAACTGCATAAACCTGCAATGTATCTCGCTCGCGGTGGTGGTGGCAGCGCCAACGACGACGGCGTCGGTGGCGGTTTTAGTTCTTTTGGCGTGCGGTCGGAGACCACATCAACACGTTCTTCTTGCGCCTTTTTCACTTGCAATTTTAATATTTTAACGCAATGCGCATGGCCAATCAAACGTCCGCCCGCGAGATTTGCAACCGACCGAAACTTCTCGGAATGTTTCGACGCTGCGAAAATCTACGACGTGCACTGAATGATAAACATGTTTTACTGAACTACCTACCCTCTGTGACTTTCAATAAGGTTTATGTTCATCTGAAAAAATAGGCTAGGGAAAGGTTTATTTAATTTTAAATACGTTTATTTAATTCCACATCGCCTCTTTTCAGCAGGAACAACAATTATTTGAGTGTGAACTGGTGCTGGGTTTAATTATAAAAAATTTATCCGTTCAAAAAATAGACTTTCTATTAAATATTTATTTTGCGAAGACGAAGTGATTGAAAATTTAATTTGAAAAGGGATTAAGCAAAGGACTTAATAATGGCGCGTAATCCTTTTGCAAAAAGTGCTGCGCAAACATGGTAGACATGTTTACTTAACCCTAATGCAGCTCTCGCGTACGGAGAAAACATGACTCGAGCAACAATGGCAAATTGCGCATTTTGATGGGACGTGTGTGCGCACGTGTCGTAAATCAATTTGCTAATCAAATAACACAATTGGCATTAATTAACGTTTGCTTCGGCATTGATGTGCGGTGCATACGCGACACGACGAAGAGAAAGGTCCAACATTGGCAATGCTCCTGCCCACACCGCCACCGCCGCCGCCACCGCTGCTGCCAGCAATGGCAATGTCGTCCAACTTTTGCAATTGCCAAACTTTCCTATGCTCGCCAGCTGTCGACGGCGCTAATGCAATGACAGCAATAAATGCAAAATTAACGCATACACCTGTGCGTTCGCCCCGCGATCCGTGAAAATGGCCAATAACATTCCCCGGCACATTGATTTTAGAAATCGGGTCGAAAAAAAGAGAGTGCACACAACAAGAATGAAGCAAAAATCAAACAAGGCATGAGAACAAGGTATTAAAAGTTCAGGTTTCTGGCACCTGAACGCCGGAAATTGAAATCAAACAAAACGCTCATTTTTCAAATTGAAATTACACAACAGCTCTTCGCGCGACACGAGTGAACGCGTGTTGAATTCAATTGGCATTCAAAACGTGCGCGTATCGCACGCATCCTGCATACGCAATGGAATTTCATTTTGATGATGAGCAAAAACCTGATCGACCGACAACTCCTCGAACAAAAAGCTATCAATTATCACTTATTGGATAACTTTTTGCATTTATGAGCATTGGCTTGCATCACCGTTTTTTACGAATTGTTTCAACGTCTTAATTAAATTTAAATTCACATCTCGAGCCGGCTAAGAAATTGAGCAGTGCCACAAAAAATTTGTTTGATAAAAAACGCAATAAGGATCAAGGATAATTTCAAGAATAAAAACTACTTATTCACTTATAACTCCTTAAATTCTTTCGCTCGAGTTTCACCTGCTAAACTTTAATCGAGAGGTTTTTTCTTATTCTCAGTGAATTTGCACTCGATGCTTGCGCCCGTATTGAATAAGTGAATAATAAGTAAAAAATGTTAGTAAATTAACAACTTTTCGTACTTAGTAAAAAAATTAATTTACATACCATTGAAATATTTATTTAGCATAAAGTATATTCATATTGAGTGTACAGCTGTAGATTTTCTCATAACGTAAACTTTCATTTCGCATCGACGTGAAGGAAAAAGTACCCTTTTAAAAAGTAAAGGATAAAAGGCTTTTTCAATAGCAAAAAGTCAATCTCTAATGGAACGCGTGTCGACGATGTTTTGTAATTACGTATGGAAATGCACGGAACAGGAATATATTGCATTTTAATTGCATTCACACTACAGTTTTCACTCACTACTTGTCGTCCAACATCAATAATTTTTTTTAGATTTTTTCAGTGCTGCCACTGTTTTTATTACTCATTAAAAAAACTAGTTTCAAACTAATTACCTATATGCGGAATGACTTGCAGAAATAATTTAATGTTTTTTTTATATAATTTGGCGGCAATAAAAATATCAGGTGTTTTCGCCAAAAACAATTTCCGTTATTGGTAACGTTAAAATGAAATATTTAAGATTTTCGTTGAAATTGCGAGCAAGTAATTAAAATATTTGGCATTATTCCGTGCAGGTATGGGGGTGGTTTTTAATTGAATTCAAACAAAAGAAGCGCAAATATGAAAAGATGAAAGATTGGCTGGAAATATGAAATATTTTGCAAACAAACAGCGAGGTAAGATTATTAGTCAGCACCCTCGGAAAATACGCGCACGCCCTTGTGCACTTTACATCGGGGAGTATGGGATGTTGTGTCATCCCTTTTGCAATCCACCCTCGCACTACTTCTTTATGCCTTCCAGACCTCTTCTCTTCATCCACCAAACATCGCATCGCAATGATGATGATGATGATTATTATAAGAGCGCGCCGAAGCTCAGCTCCTCTTACGGTTGTAATTGCAATCGTTTCATCATCGGGCCAAACTTTTGCTTTCATTCTTCTCCATCGTGCTTTCATCCCCTTTCACTCAAGCGTGTGTGTATGCGCGCACGCCTGCCGCCACCCTCGAATGATAAAAAATGCGGCGGCAATAAGCATGATCCGACCAAATCCCGCATTACTACATCCGGATATAGTTGGTAATCCTCATTTTTTATTTTCGAAAAAGTTGTATAAATTTCTTTTGTTTTCGGACGAAGATATCTCGGGGAAAATATTTGCTCAGCGGCGAAATGAAAAAATTTTTGGTGGATGAAGTGTGTTGACACTCCAGGTATAATTTTCTCTTAATGATAGTCATCATGGTAATAATCGTTAATGAGTGCTGACTTTGACGAATTCACAAAGAGAGATTACGAACGAGTAATATTATGCGTTCGTATATGTATGTTAAGTGCGTGCTGAAAAATTGCTCTAATTAACGTTCGCCTTCGTTGGTTTGAAACGGAGTGCGTTTACGAAGAAAAATAATTACACAAAAATAAGGTTAACTTATCATTTATTAACATATTTCGCAACATTAACATTATAGAGTAATTGCTATAATTTATTAGCGAATTGATAAATATGTTGGGCGTCGCAAGAGGAAAACTTGTTTGACGGTACGTGAAGAAATGTTTCAAGTTTGTGTGCGAAAGGTAAATTTTCTTTGAAATGCGGGCCGCCAGAAAATTTTCGTTTTTCTCACGCCGAGCAAAAAGCTGAGACGCGCGGCTAAAATGATAACAAAAACGTGAAATAAAAAGTGGAAAGGCAATGGGAAAAGTGGCTGCAAACTTTTTTCAATTGATAGTTAGCACTTTCACTCTTCGAGCAAACATTGGCAAGCGTGTTGAAGGCGGATGGCGGCGGCGTGGTGGATGGAAGAAAAAAATTGAAACTAGGAAACGCAAAGAGGAGGCATTGATGAAAGTTTCGCTTTCGTTTGCAGCTTTTTCGTCCGCAATTCGCGATAACTTTTCGCACTTTTAGCTAGCTGATTTTTTATTCACTTGCTTAATTTTCCTTCTTCTCTCCCGTAATTCCATAATATTTTCCCATTAATTTTCTCCCACGCGCGCGTACTCGTAAATTACGCATGTGAATTATTATCGCGCGTGTCGTAATGACTAAAATAACAATTATATTTTATGAAGTACGACAATATTTCACAGGTTTATGTTTGGAGGTAAAATATTTTTCAATTAAAGTTTACAATAGTAAAATTAATAAAATTATGTAGCTACCTACCGGGAAAAAAATGTATATTAAAACATATTTCATTATCGAACTCGTTGATAACACCATAAATAATTGTCGACTTAATGGTTTACTATTATATTTAGTGCACCGAAGTAAATTCGAACTGCCCGTTCTGCGTGGCGGCGGCGGCGGGCGAAGTGGTGGGTAACGGCGGATTGCTGTTGGAGGCAGAGCAGTGCGGGCCGTAAACAAAAGAAAAAAGAGGCAGCGAGCGCACACGGCCGTAAACTGCAAATTTAATAGCAATAATAGCGACAGGGGCGAGCAAACGCCTTCGTAAATGCTGATATTGAAAAACATATTTTATCGTTTTTAATGTGCCCCGAGCGCACTCGCACCTCTAACCACTTTATATTATTATTAACTATGATAGCGCCCCGCGTTTGCGCGCATAGCATAAACGCATAGCGATTTTTGTTTATTACGCGACTTTATTAATGTGTATTTATTGCGCGCAATAACAACTAAGAAATCGCACAGCGCACTGATTAATGGCGTATGCAATTTTTGAACGTATTTTTCACGCAAAAAATATCAGGAATTTGATGGGAATATTGTGGATTTAGCACCATAATTTTCACCCTCTTGAGTTTTTCCCCCAGGGTTTCGTTTTTCATGTTTTCACGTCTGCTGACGTCATATCAACGTCACTCGTGTGTTTACAGAGGGTGAAACTACAAAATAAACTACGTAGAAAAATTGTGTTACATCGGAAGAATATTTCTCGGTTTTTTTCCTTTTATGCTATTTCAAGATCACGATTTTATTTACAATTTATAGACTAAACGATGCATGAAGGATGTAGTTAGGACAATACGCGTTGCAGTTACAATTCGCATCCCCTCGAGGGATGTTTGTGCGCATTCGCGTTTGGCCGCGTGCCATTTAGTCATCTGTTGTTGCAGCGGCGCGTACGTTTAAGAGTATCATATCACACTCTCTTCTTGCGCTGAGCTCCCACGAGCACTAAGTAGCTTTATTACCATTTCGGTCCGCATCATCAATGCGCACCCCTTTTCACTAGCGCCTCGATTTCATTTCGTTTCATTGCGCTCGAATGCGTCAGTCCGAAGGAAAGTGTTACTACCACTTCGACCAACACTATGAAGTGGATGGCACACTTCCTCTCTCGCGGTTGCAAACCGCTTTCTGGCTACTACTAAATGTAGCCGATGCCAATACGAAACGACGACGACGGCGACGGCAGTGGCA
>JARJDV010000375.1:0-49313 GCA_030264675.1 Anaulacaspis nigra | reverse complement strand
CCCAAGAAGCAATAAATCAATTGTAAACCTAAACCAAAGTCGTAATATTTTAGGCTCGGCAAATTAGTATTAACTAAATTTCATAGAACCATAATTGAGTGTTCGACGGTATTTATTGATAAAACATAAACATGAAGGAACAATGTACGAACAAAGTAAAGTAACAAGCGAAATAAGTTTAGTCATTTATAGCGCGCGCTACACGCCGTATGTGACATGGTGATCTAGTTTTTCTCGGCGCGCGCGAATGCTTGTGCAAGTGTGCTTTTGAATGACTGATGATTTTGTGGGTGGTGCGTTGTCTCGCAATTTGCAAAGTTATCGCCGTTCGATCGGCGGTCGTTGATTGCTTGTACGTTGATGTGGCAAAGTGAAATTTAGTTTATGTAACTTAATACATGACTTGCATACGGTATGTCACGCAGGCGTTGTCACGATCGCAAAGCGAATGGAGAAAATTATTGATTTTCCAGGAGCACGCTATTCGCGGTTTGCGTCAGACCTAGACCTACCTTTGCGTCGGATTTTTAATTTAGTATCATTCTGCTTTTGCCTGACTCATTTGATTAGAATGTCTTGCGGTTAACACGCTCGTTACAATGCATCGCATGCGTTCATTGTGCATTTGACAATTACATTTCATGCAGTTTGTGGTGTGGCTGTTTTTGCTGCTTGGATGCGTACAGTAGACGCAAATGTGCAAATTTGATAGATGGCAAGTACAAGCTAAATGTTTTTAGTTAGTGCTAAATGTGGAGGATGACGTCATGCGCGTTTCGCATAACGGGATTAATTAGATATAATTTTCGTATGTATTTCGCGGCATAGAAATGGGAAGTTTTTAGTTGAAAGCTTGCTTGAGGAATTCTAATTAGCTATATATAATTAGCTAATTCTTACAATTTGCATTGAGTTTTTTTCTAGCTGCATCTAATTTATTAAGACAGACAATATTTTATATTCTACTATGTTAAGATTTTTGGTTGAAGTAATTCTGCGTAAAATGGTGACACAATGTTTCAAGCTATGACGTTGATAAATTCATATTTTTTGTTCGAATATCGTCATACATATTTTCAATTTTAGCAGTATTCGTTCATAATTTGCCGATTCATAACCATATAAGTAGTAAACAGACAACACGGTCACTGAACGAAATTTCATTGATATTGGGGTCTGATTAAGACAATATTTAGGCCAGGCCAGTTTAGAATAGGTTAGGAATTTGTTAGATATGGTTGGATATTAAAAAATATTGTTCACCAAATCGTCTTATTCCCAGGACCTGCCGTAGCCGAATCATCGTCAGTCGAAGTATGATGGAACTCTTAAAATATTTTAAAGTCAACTAACAAAAGAAATAGATGTCAACTTTATAATGCAACATCTAAAAATATTAAGGTTAAATGTAAAGTAGATGTGGAGTTTTTTTTTCATTTGCTTAAATTACAACTAGAGTCATTGTGAAATTGAGGGAAATTTTTAAATTAGACTAATTTGTTTGAACAATGCGTTCATTTTGAATTTGTGACGATTTTAATCTAGGAAGTTTTCATTTAAATATTAGAGTTTCATGAACATTCGCTATTTATGTTGGGCAAATGTGTACGCTGTATAATGATAGTAACATTAAGTTTTTGGGCAAATATTTAGTTTTTGCATTAAATTCAAGGCAGTATAACGAATTAGGTACATTTAGATTATAAACAAACTTAATGCGGACATACACCACGTGAAGGTTAGGTAAATGTTACACGAAATTAAATAGTTTACTCTAAGTGACTGAAATTGACGAAACACATGAATCTTTAGATGGAGTTGGAGGCAAATAAGTGAAATGGCAATCGACGAATGCGAGCCAATGGAAACGTGCTGAGAATTATAAGTAATAATTATGGACAGCAATTAACTGAGTTGTCGCACAGTTGGCACACAACTGTTAAAGTAAATTGTTATTGCAATTACATCATCAAGTTATATATTGTCTGAACTTGATTTGAATTTGTATTTTAAGTACACTCGTATTTAATGTTTTGTGTATATTTGTATAATTGTATATGATATATGAGTATGAACGAATCAGGATGCTATCGATGGTGTTTGAGTTATTAATCGAGGGAAGGTTGATGAAGAAAACTTATTTTATGATGTGTTGGTTAGTTAGTCATTAATTTGAATAATTACTCAAATTATTAAGAACGCGTGGCTGAATATCAATAATTATAGATTGTATTATGAGTTGTGTTTGTTTTAGTATCATAATTAGACGATCAGTTGCAATACTTGAAACGCTCATCGCGGCATCAATTACTTATTTATTTAATTAATTATTGTAATACTTTGCTACTTGTTAATTGTTTTACAATCATCACAAGTATTGTGTCGAGAAGATTAATGACGGATAATTTGATAAAATTTAAATTGCAATCGTTTATGAATAGGCTATTGAACTTCTTTGTTTTCTGGGGGAGGTATAGGTATTTTATAGAACGAAATCCTTCCAGGGAGGATCAACACAAATACGTATTATTTCTTTATTTTGATTAAACGAATTAGTTATCACAAAGTTACCACGGGTTCCAAGATTTATAAAATTAAATTAAAATTAAATTTTATAAATGAGAATGATTATTTATTAAGATTAATTTGCTAGAATTGTTCGACATTGTTTGAAAATTTTCCATAACATAATACAAAGTACAATGGCATAATTGCGATTACAATCGGATAATAAATAACAATCGTGAGGCCGCAATGAAAGGCAAAATTCAACCATTTGTCATATTAAAAGCGATAAGATAACAATGTTATATATTTTGCAATTTAATGTTACTAATAAAATGTCAAAATTGCAATTTATTGCATTAATTTATATGCGATTTAACACGCTTGAAAAGCATAAACTATTTATATGTAACGTGAATGTAATTGCGAATTTAGTAATTGACTTTATGATGTTCTTCGTTAGGTAGATTAAGCATTTAAGTGCTAAATGATTTAATTGAATCAGGTCGATCTATAAGCTATTAATACATGACTTGAATTGCAGCAGCAATGCAATTATTCGCGCGGCTGCAGATAATCGTAGACTACTTTGAACGATGGGTTGCCTAACGTGAAAGTCGAGCGCATAAATTAAATTCAGTTTAAATTAAAATTAACGTTCACGTTAATAATTGCCCACATGCAGCACGCGTTTGAAGCTTGGTGAATGTATAAAATGAGTCATGATGTGATGCACTTTTCTGCGCACAGTATGCCAGTGCGACATGTCGTTGCATTGAGCACTCGTTAAATATACTTTGAATTAAAATTAAACTGCGTTTGAGGTTACTCACTCCTACAATTCGACTGGGAGGTAATTTATGAATGTGCAAGCGCTGCGTGTGTGCTGAATTTAGACGAATAAGTTGACACATAAATTAAGAACCAATTTTAAGATCAAACGGCGTTTGCAATTTACTCTGCGCGCTGCATTACGCTGATTTCTTTGGTAGAGGATGTTATTACCTGGAGCAATGACCAGCGAATGGCAAAATAACTAAGAATTTGTTATAAAATATGGATTTTATAATTTTTAATTTTATAACTTAAATCTGTTTTCATTTTTTACAATAGAATATTAAGTCATGCATGATAATTCAAACATTGTGTGATGTAGCGATGAAAAAATATTTGTGGTGTGGTTCAATAGAACTGTTGTAATGCGAAATACAATAGATAATAATAGATTACCGAAAAATATTAAATTCGAAGCGATACGATTTGATGAAATAGAGAAAGGCATTAAATTAAGCGCAACTTGTTCTTCGTTTGCCTGCTTGCTTACGACGTAAAGTGAAGAGCAAAGTGCATGCGGCATCGAATAAATTGTAAAATGTCAATAGCGTGAAAGGTTCGTAAAGGTTAGCAAAGCAAAGCGGGCATTGTATTATTGAATTCGCACAACACGATATTTTATGCAAATCGCGAATGCATTAAAGTTTAATGTGATTCAATGCACTGCACTGCACTCGATTGCAATTGTACATTTGCTCTATTTACTTAATGAGACTTTAATACTTGTGCTGTACTTCAACGCGCGTTCACTTACATTTAATTGCAATCGGGCCAAAGAATGGCCGGTGAACATCTTGCGATTAATTACGCTTAATTGAATAAATATGAAAAAAAGTCATGAAGACGATTTCACTCAAGCAAGCCATCACGAAAAAATGCAATCAAGCACTTTTTAAAATTTAGCAATAAATACATCGAAATCTGCGCTGCCTTGCCTTGCGCGCACGTTCTTTTCTTGTTTGTTACCAATTATGTGCAGCGAGCAGTGAAAGTCGAACGGTCAGTGAGCGATGATCATTATTTTGCTTAATATTGCACTTGAACAAAACGACGACGTGCAGCGTGCTCTACAAATTTATCGTTGCGATGATTGGCACACACTCACAACAGAGTCGGTCGAAATGCTATTCTTAAATTCATTCGCACGTCAGTGATATCCGGATGTGATGTTGTACGAATTGAGATTGATAATTTACGGCGCTTTTCACAAGATATGAGTGCACATTTGTTATTTTTACCAAGTCGAGAGCGTCCTGAGCTGCAGTGTTCTTTTTCCGTGTCTCTTGTGGCGGAATGTACAACATCCGAATGAGACTTATTTGTCCACGCGCGCGTCTCGTCCGCCCGTGAGTGGACTAATACTAATTAATTATTTTTGGCCGAAGCGTTCTTTAAATATACTCCTAATCTTTTTCGCTGCATTCCGACGGCTTTGCACTTCTTGTATTTGCTTTGCTCACTCACTTTTGTCGCGAGCGAAATTTAATTTTTCGTTAAAGAGAGAGGAAAGGAAAGTCATCAGTATTTTAAGCAGGATTTTTTGGCGTTTGTATTTGTTTTGCTGGCATATTTATTGATGAGGATTTAGTATTGAGTATATTTTTAAAAATTACAACATTTACTAGAGATAAAGGGACATAATTAGTATGTATTTCTCTGTTTGCGTTGGTTGGTTTATGAGGAAGTTGATAAATTATTGTTTTCTTGCTAGACTTGATGATGTTGAGTTGGTGTCTTTATGGCATAAATAACAGTTTAAAATTGACCAAACGACCGGAAATTGCAATAAACATGCGAGTAAAACACCATCAAGCGTGTAAATCATCCTCATTGCATATTGTGCTGCAGCCGTAATGCAGTCATCACGCAGAGATGGATTTTCTGCGCTCTGTAAAAAATATCAGCGCGCTCATTTCGTGCAGATGTGTCTGCACGTCTTGTTCTTTGCGCTTCTTTTATTATTACTATTTGTCGAACGGAAAATCGTGAGTCGTTTACGTAGCTGTGAAACAACAAATAATTCTCTAAAACTGCAGATGCAGACTGCACTTGCTCCAGCCGGTCGATTGTGCGCATTCCAAAAACGTGACGCTTGGCATTTGGCCAACAAAAGTCGCGTCGCGTCGTCTTCGTGTCGCTTAGAAAATCCGAATGAAAATACTACATGAACATTTATTTATTTATTTATGCATTGCAAACGCACCGTATTGATTGCTTTGCAAATTTGCATCTTTAGCTAAATGTGAAGGTAATTTTCAAAGATTTAGAGGTCATAAATGTTGATTCTATTCTTAATGTCTATATAAGACGTTGGAAAGCAAAGTCCGATTTCCCTAAGTAAGAGGCACACGAGGCATATACATAAGCAATATTTGAAACGACAGCCAAGCCGGGAATTTTCAGGCGTTGAGACGTTGTGCTTTTCAGCAGGCTTTCAGAGTTAGTGTACGACGGCTATTCTGGGGAGCAACACGCATTGACGCCAACCAAACGGCGGACGTTTACATAATTGCGTGCATTTATTAGGCGGCCAGCAAGGCGAGACAACGCGTGTATAGTTTTTCCGGCTTTTCTTCCTTTGAGGCCTTGAGCAGTCGCTAATTACTTTGTGTGTATTGTTTTGGCGGCGTTGAGAGCGAGCGGAGTGTGTGAGAAGGAAAGGAGCGAACGAAGAACGAACGCATGTGGTGCGCGTACAATGTGCTTCGCCGGTGTGTGCGCGTTCGTTGACTTGTGCGCGCCGAAGGCGGCGGCTGCAGTGGCTGCGGCAGCGGGGTGCTTGCACTGCTGAAAGATGTCCTCGTCTGCAGCGACGGCGGCGGCAAGCAGTACGCGCACGAAACGGCCGCGAGTGCGTGCCGGACGCTCGGTGAATATCACTGACTGGGAGAAGCAGAACGAGTTGCTTGATAAATGGAATAATGGTAATGTTTTTTTTCCTTCATTCTTTTGCTTCTCGCTTACGAATCAATGCAATCTTTATTACTAAATAATAAGTAGTTAATAGCATCCAGCGGACGTCATATACTGAAGACTAATTTGATTCGCATTACAGCGTGATTATTTGCAAATTTGTTTACGACACGCAGTAGCAGCTAACATTGAGATTTATATTTAGCAATAGCAAAGTGGACGAAGAAATAGAGTGGAAAATTGATTGTCAAGTCACGTATATCACTCACTGCTTATCTTAAATAGTTTGGATGTGTTTAATCTAATCGTGCCATCATTATGCACATTGGCGGATATGACTTTGCATGGCTAGCATGGCATGTAAAAGGTATGAATGATTCACACTCGCCGCATCAGCTGTTGGATCTCCAGCAGCGTGACACGCATTAGTAGTGTATACCTCATGATCGGTTGCTGGCTGGCTAACGATTTCAACTAACGATGTACATTGGTATTAAAAGCGAGTCATACTAAAGTAATTCCAGCACGCGTCGTTTTATTACAAGCCGGTTCGTTCGATTCGTGGCAACGTCTAGTACCTACGTACAACAACAACAACGCATTGCGGCATTCGCGTTCGGCGGCTATTGTGGCGTCCTTCATTTGGTTACTGCTCGTCAGTTGACTTACAAAACGCTACCGGTTAATAGTATAATTTTTAACATATTTTCGTGGATTTCAATCAATATTTCGTGTGTTTGACCATTTGCTACCTATATACGTGTGCAATCAACCAAGAGGAGGAATACGTCAAAGTGTGTGCTTATCGATTGAGGAATACTTGGCGAAATTGGCAAGGAGAGAGATAGTGTGTCTAGAGATTTCTGGTGTTATTGCTTTATATATTTGTTTGTCGTCTGATTGCAAATATTGAATTATGATAATGATGATAAGTGCGCATTCCGACAGATTCGAGGAAACGAATGTAAGTCCATTTTGAATTTTTGCGGTTGATTCTTTCGCTTAATTAGCATCAAAACAAATGTAATTATTTCCTCGTTACAGCAGCATGACATTGCGCGTTCGCCGAACAACTTTCAAGTTCAATGTTTGTGGAAAAAAATTGCGTGGCTCTTTGGCCGTCAAACGTGAAGTTCATACCACGTAAGTGGCTAATAATCGGCCATCAGACATCAAATAATCATTGAACTAATTCGACGTGCGTGCACTTGCGCTAAATGCGGGGCAGGTAAAAGAGAGAGGAAAGTGAGCAGCACCACTGAACAAACTTTAGTCGACGAGTTGACTTTCATTTTGCGCAAAGACGAATTTATTTATGATTTTAAGCGAGACAATTAGCTTTTGAAGAGTACCTAGTTGCTTGCAAACAATATTAGTGGGTTAATTAGAATGGAATTTACGATATTCTTCGTTCGTTAATTAGGATAATTACGCCTGCGAATTCAATCGGTAGTTAAATATTTATTGGACCAAGGGAAAAGGCCATGTGATTTCTCACATTGCAAAGTAGTTGCGCGTGTGGCTGCAATCGAGGACAATGTCGAATAGAAAAATCTAAATCGTGACACGACATGAAATTCGCGAATGATTATCATTAGTGGTAATAATGGCAATTTGCTATCGTTTGAAGCGCATTTTTGTTATAATATTTCTTGCACGTTCAAATATCGTGCATATGCGCGCACTCGTTGACTTGATGAGTATGTATACTTAACGTGCTAATTTATGGCACCTTTTCACTATCACCAACCATGTTGTCTATCTAATTAAGCTCATTTAACGATGTCGTGCTTTGTGTGCTGATAACGTTCGTGCTGATTGTTTAAAGTCGGTTTCAACGAATCTCGTTAAATGCGCACAGAGAATGTCGTGTTATGATTAGATTTGAAGTAATAAAAGGACGAGGTTTCATGCGGTTATATTTAGCGTTTGAAAATATAACCTATTTAACTGGATTACTGATCGCATTGCTCTGGCATTACAAGTACTTGCTTGCGCGAATTATATTTGCAATCATGCCAAGTTTGATTATCTAACGCGGATTGCAGATACACGGCGTAGGCTTCAGGTCTTGAGATTGCCTCTGATATTTTCGGCGACTTGCTAATTGCAATGGATTTAAGTCAATACGTTTGGCAAACGGCTTGCCTCAACAAAAACAAACAGAGGAGCGAATTGGCTTACGAGAGGGAGGACAGATTTCTTATATAACGCAACAGACGCAATGACAGTGTTATTATCATAATGACATTATTTGAATTATTATACTGCGTGCTTGAACAGACGTGATTGCAAGGTGGATACGTAATAAAATAATGAAAAAGAGTATAAATGACAAACCTTGGGGACAGCAACATTAATGAAATTATGTGGAAAATGATTGACTATTGAATATTCATTGGCGTGTTGCAATTATAAATTTATTTATAATTTTCCGCAGTGCAAGGTACGAATTCCAATAATAAATGAAAAATTTTGTAAATAATAAATTGTTGTGTAAATGTATAAGTGATTTTATTTATGTGTAATTTGCGAGGCTGTTGTAAAGGCTTTTGATGTATACAATTAGTGAGAGTAATTGCGATTAAGAAATATATCATTTAAAGTTTTTAAACAGGAAATATTAAATTTAATTAATGAAAGTGTACCTTTGGCTTTTAACTAATAAGCATGCGTTTGAAATGTTGATGATTGACATTTCACCAGCTATATGCACTAATCGCTGAAGACATTTCTTAATTAATCAATTTGAATACACAATTAAAATTTACATAACCCGCAGGCTTTTCAATCATTCGCAGACTATAATTAACTTTATTAGAAAATATTCAAATTAATCGTTGAATCATGCTACGAACAGCCATGAAATAATATGCTAATACGAATTCAATTTTACTTTACGTAAGTACGCGCAAGCAAAACGGCGAATGCGTATGACGAATGCACTTATTATGCGATTGCAGTTTACAAGGTATAACAAGCAAGCCTCAAGATCATTTAACTTGTGCATTTGCACTCGACGACGACGGCAACAAACAAGCAAGCACGCTGTACCGTACATATAGCAAATCGTTTGGCAGGACTTCAAACTCGGTCTCGTTCTCCTTTCAGTTGTAGAATTTGCAAACAGGCGCGCCCGACTTGAACGTGCTTAACGCTTGCGTATTATTTATTTATATTGTCTAAAAATAATTTCAGATGATCTAACATACTGCTCGCGCTTTTCTCAAAAGCACGAGGTTTGTGCAATTTTTAGCTTTGAACTAGTTTTTCCCCATTCACTGCTTTCTATTAAAAACGCGTTAAAATCGACGAAAGAAAAAAGTATGAATGGCTATTTTATTTTTCATGTTTTACTACATTGGTTTTCACTCAAACAGGAAATTTGCGCGTTAGCTGTTTCAAGGAAAAGTAATAAATAAGCCAATATTTAAGTAAGCATTACGCAGTGATTACTCATTTTTCATCTGCATTATGCAATTGGCAGAGAAGCAGGCTGCGATGTTTATCGGAATTACATTAATTTGCAATGCACTTGAAACGCAAAAAACGTCAAACAACGCTGCCGGCAAGCAAGCGTTATAATTCTTTATTGTTCCTTCGTGGCTTTGTGTGTGAATTATTACATGTAGGCGCTCGTATTAAAATTTGATTATGATGGACGTTAATGGGCTGGGAGAAAGAGAGAATTTGTTTGTATAAAATTCATGCAATTCATCAGTGCCATAATGCAATTGGGCTTGCCGCTTACACTATAATTATGTGCCGCTTGGCTCTACACTAATTGTCTCGAGCATAATTAATAGCGCAATTTTACTTTTGCATTGTTGCAGAATTGTGCAGTGGCGAATCCGTTCCCGAGGTGGAGATTATAAGTTTGCTCGAGGAGCAAATACCCCGGTATAAATTACGTGCAGATACATTAACGCAATTCGGTGGTAAGTTTATTTATTTATTTATTATTTTTATTTATTTTGCTGTTATTTTGGTGATGGAATTAGTTAAGTCGAATGCATTGGCAAAAGGAAGTCAGCGGACAACTTTTTTTTTTAAATCGGAAATCTTATTTTATCTTATTTCCTGCATTAATTTGCATATCTTTTGAATTGTCATCAATAACAACGTCATTTCCGCTTCTGTACACCGTGTGCAGTTGATCAATTAATCGCTGAAATTGTTTTTGTTCAAGAAACGCGAGAAAGTTTTTGTTTTTTCCAGCGGACCACCTTTCTTTCATAGACGCGGCGCGTATCTTTTACTTTTGCTAATAGTTTAATAGTCTTTAGTATTTCTCATGCAAACAATAATTAATCATCGCAAGTGCCTCGGCAAACGATAAGTGCGCTGGCTTTTCATATGTGCGTTTGCAGTTTTTCTGACAAGAACAACATTTAATTTGTAATTGTTGCCCGTTTCCGCCTTGATAGCGAGCGCTGGGAAACTATCTTGCAGATTCTCACAATTTTCTTGTGCATGCGCGTGTTCTTATCCTAGGTTTTTAGCAAACGAGCATGGCCGCATCCGATTTTGTGATGCTTTTTCTATGAGTACGCCAATCAGAATTATCTATCGTGCTCATCGTTATTCCGCAAAGAGTCTCTCGTTTGTGCGTTATCCGTGTAAACAATCAACTATCAACATTCATTCACTCATTCATTCTGCCATTCGTTCATCTTGTTGTTCAGAACTCGAACGAGATGAGGAATGCGTTCATGATGTTGTTGTACAACAATGTTGCTTTAATTACGCGTACATGTCAATGATTTGCGTACAAGATGAAACATTTCGTATTATTATTTTTTTCATGATTGTGCGAAATGCAAATGACTTATTGTCGGCTTAGTCTACTTGTTCTTCATTGTGATGAATGATATTAAAATTTCTATTACGTATTGCAACGAGCGTGTTTATTTAAAATACATATCGTTTGAGAACGCGACGCATTGAAAACTTACAGCATTTCTATTCAGACGGAATCTAATTGAGTAATAATAAAGTAGTAATAATGCGTTGTAAATCATATTATTACGAATGTTAGCATAATGGCAATTGAATAACGGTAAAACAATAAAAGTCACACGACGATGTAAACGATTAGCCACCACAATTATGTAACCAGCATGCAATTATTCAATTTCTTCATATATCATCTGTGTGCATTGGTGTAATTAAGGTGAAAAAAGCAATTTCTTTGCGCGGTCGCGTGCAAGAGGGGTACAAATTGACGTTTGTGTAATGTCTGAGAAAAGGTCATGAAACTGATATCATCTCGCCCCATAAAATATACGCGTGGCTTAACGGCAGTTTGAAACGCGCCAAATGCATCGATGCATTTCACCATATATGGATTATCCTGTCATGGTTCACATGCAGACCAGCGTCTTCGGCTTGTAAATCGGGTGAGACAAGTCATCATTCATACTGCCGATAAATCATAAATAAGTCGTCTAGGTATGTAATTGCACAATCGTGCGTCCGGTTCGTTCTTTTTAGTCTTTTTCATTGCATGCATTCGTTCAAACGCTTTATCTTGACGAGTCATCAAGCTTCCCAAACGAGATTTTTCTCTATATCTAGGTCTTTTTCCGTTTGCACGCGCGGGTACGCTGCTTCTCCTTCCTAATGCCGCTAGTCAAGTCGCTGGTTGCGGCGACCAACCTGTTGTTTATGTTATCATTGGCGGTGCGCATTTATGTTGGTTCGCGCGGCGCGAGTGCATTCGACGCACTCACCTTAACTTCAGTCCGTCAATTGCATGTGCAATACGCGTATGGAATTTGCGATTCGTCGGATATGTGTCTTGCGCGCCTCCGCGGTTCATCGGGCAATAACACCGACCTGTTCCGCGCGGTCAATTTGCATTCAGAGTGTAAACCAACTAAACTACATCAATACGCATGCTGCTGCCTCGGTGAATGCAACTTTGCGCGAATTCGTTGCATTGTCAATGTTTAGTTGACAAATTGGATAGTAGCATGATCGATGTAAACAATGCGCGCGTGCTGTGCCGCCTTTAGGTGTGACCGAAGTTTTTGTTGATACCGCTCGATTATCGTGCTTTTTGACACAACTTGTGACTGTGTATGGGACTAGCCTTAATTGGGCCTTAGTGAGAAATTGTCTCGTGACCGGAAATTGGATTTTTCTTTCTCAAGATGTCATCTTTATCCGCGTACAAGATTATGCGACTTCGTAATCACTACGAATATGTCGCATCTCAATTGGAGCAATTGCCTAGCAATACACGCAAAAAAGTGTTGGAGTTATGCAAAAATGACGCACAGTCCATTGAAACGGTTATTCCAGGTACTATTTGTTATTGATAAAATTGGCTGAGACTTTAATACACGCGTGATAATAATAATTTCGTTGTTTGATTATCATCTGATTACGATTCGGTCTCGATTTGATAGCAAGATTGATGAGACTATCCTTGTTTCGATGTATTATTTACATTAGTTTACAATGGTGTTCTGAGGACGTTTAGCAAGTGTATATGGTTTAAATTATTGCAGGATACGAGAACCAGGATTGGTTTATACCATCGCCAGCGCTTCAAGTCGACGAGGCCGATTTGAAACTGTCCCCGGACCAAATCCGAGAAACTCTTAACTATTTTCGTAAGTGAAAACAGGCGTTTATAAAGATGCGCGGGCGTTTAATTTTTGTTGTTGTGTAGTCTTATGTAGTGATCGCGTGAGCCAAATGAGCAAGACCTACGATGATATAGAAGCAGTCACTAGGCTTCTTGAAGAGAAAGAAAAGGATCTGGAACTTACGGCGCGCATCGGCAAGGAGCTGCTTCAGGTGAACAACAAGCTCGAGACGAGCGTGGTAAATTTGGAGTCGGAGTTGCGCTCCGCCAACGAGAAGATCACACAGCTTAGCCATGAGGTCGCCAAGAAGACTGAACTCATACAGATACTTACCAATGACATGGATGATGGCGTCGAATCGGGACCGTACACAGGGCGCATAAATTTGGAACTCATGCAAAAACGAATCTGTATGTCAGAGTGAACTTTGTTTTTGAAATTTGTGAGATAATTGAATTTGTTTCGTAGCATCCCTCGAAGACGAGAACAAGGTGTTGAAGAATGAGTACTGCAAGCTGACGAAGGATGCAGATGCGGTGGAAGAACAGGAAGCGCGCCTCCTGAAGGACATCGCCGGTCAGCTAGGTATGTTTGTAATTGTGCAAGTACCCTAGCATAACATTACTTTGGCATGGTCGTGATATAAATAGAAATGTGTAAATTACGACCTTCTTATCAAAATTGAGCTTACGTAGTCAGCTGATAATACGGTATAGTTAGCTAGCCGCGTTCATTTGCGTGATATTTTGCAGCGTGCTCAAATTCCACCATGACTTTGCTGGAAGATGAACTAGACAAGCAAAAGGAGGAAAACAGGCAACAGCACGAACAGATATTAGCACTGCAATCCAAGCTTCAGGAAACTGAACTTCGACTTCATAAGGTAGGCTAAAAAGACTTTATTTGAACATGATTGTAAAATATCAAACTTTATATTTACAGTTTATCACAGAAAACGATGAAGTGAATAGTCTGCTTCAAATTACCAAAGATAATCAAAATTCACTGGCAGTGGAACTTACTGAATTTAAACAGAGGTATTATGAAGTGGAAGGACTGCTTAAAGATGCTCAAGAGCAATTACGCAAATTGCGGCGCAAACAAATGCCAGTTGCGCGAAGTTCGCTCTTTTCACATTTAGGCAGCGGAGCTGTGCATTTCGATAGTCTGCAAAATGAATTGGAAATGTCCATGCACTCAGAGTTTAGCACCGATAGTGGCATATCCAATACTAGTGATAATTTGCCGCAATTCAAACGAGTGTTTGATACGGTACGATGTGCATCAGCGAATTCACTGCACAGTGCGGAGAGTATGAGCAGCTTGGGATCGTCCGGTATTGGTGGTTACGTAAGTTCTTCGGCGGCGCATCAAATGTCTGGACCACGAATGAGTGTCAAAACACAAGGCGGTTATAATCCGCGGATGTCTTCAGGATCGATATACAGTAGCAGCAGTTTGGGATATCCAAGCTTGGATTCTACTGGGCATTCTGATAATGAGTCTAGTCAAACCGATTCTGATGATGGATATCCAGCACCTCCGCAAACTGGCATTCCGGGCGCGCCGGGTGCTGCCGATTTGGAGGCTGCATTGAAGAGACTTACACCTGGAGATGTGCTTGCCCGAAGAGCAAATCTACAATACGGTGGCTATCCAGGGTTTGAATCAGAACTGTCTATGCCGTATGGTTGTCGAACGCCTGATTCATTAATGTCGACCGGTTCTGTGCCATATACGCAATGGCGTCTTCCAGAAAAACTGCAAATCGTTAAGCCGATGGAAGGGTCAGCTACGTTGCACCAATGGGCGCAATTAGCGCAGCCCACATTTGGCGGGCTATTAGATGAGCGACCAGGTGTTAAAATTAAAGGAGGCAAGGAACTGGAGGAGATCGGATTGGAAACGTACGGCCTAAGTGATTTAGAAGAAGATGATGAATATTCCAACCCCGGCAAAATGTTTGAAACTTCAGCACCAGTGTATACGCTCACAAACAGCACAGTTATGCATCCAGATGATGGCACACTAATGACTCCAAGCAATATGGGAAGCCGGGTAGCGTCTGTGTGCTCCAGTGTTCAAAGCTCACCACCACAAACTCCTCGTGGCATGTCAAGGCGAAACTCGTGTTCGACCTTTTCCACCACCTTCGGCTTGGCAAAGATGCTCAATGAACGTGGCATTAAAGCAGTTACCCCCTCTGCGATTAATACGCCGGCTGGCCCTAATAGTTTTACCCCAACGGCAACACCTTGCAACAGTCCACTCATATCACCGGATAGGTCACGAAGTGCTTCACCGGAGCCCGAATTCGATATGTTCGGTGGTATTCAGCAACTTATTATCAATTCCATGCCCGAATTTGTTCAGCAGACCATTGGAGGCGGTGTCAAAAAGAAAATACCCACGGTAAAAGAGCCTAGGACATCAAGGAGGAGTAGGAATGAAAAAGTGGTGAGTAGTATATCGATTATGCAAGTGAAAATGATATTCAATCATTGTTTTATTACAGAATCTTGTCGGCCGTATTGAAAGAATGGGTCTAACAAATATAATGAGCTCTCCTAGTGCTCTCACGCTTACATCGGGAATGTATGCACGGCCAGTTTTAACTAGTCCAATGGCTCAACTTACATGTCTTCTGCCAAGTAATAGCAATGAAAATTTATCAACAATAACCAAGAAGGAAACTATTCATAAGGATGAATTTAAGCCAGGTATGTAAATAAATTGTTGCAGAGAATTTCATGTAAAGTATTTTATTATTATTATTTAGTTCAACCAGCTACGTCACTAGGCATTCCTGGAAAACCTGGTAGTGATTCATTACAGAAACGATTAGAGCAGCTTAATGCGCGCAAGCAGCGGCGGCAACAGGCAGGTGGCGGTCAAACACGGCCCGATTTAGGTACAGTTGCAAGCAAGAAAACCGTAAATACTGAAGCAAGTAGCACGAGTTCACTCGGAACATTAAGTTCGCTATTGTTTGGTCGTAAGGGTGGATTGTTCTAAAATACAATACAGCTTAAGGAAGCACTTTAATAGTGATGGACATTTTAAGAGAATTAAGTAACAGCCACATCGTAACATACAGCTATCAAATTAAATCCAGCAAACTTAGCGAGAATAATAAGTATTTATTATATCGATGAATTGCACAGTTATATATTGAAATAGATATAATAATTGGTGCATGGCGAGGACTTTATACTTACGAGAAATTTGACTACTATATCATATTAGCGGCTGAAAAATGAGTATTATATTATTTTGATTCAATTTTATTAAATTTTGGCGTTACATATTAACAAAATTGTAATAATTGTATAATAAACAATGATAACGTATTTATATTTATATAAGTTAGGTAGTATTCGGTACATGCATAGATAATTTAAAGTACGCTTCAATAGGTGCTCTTATCTTAATTTGAGTATTGTTTTCTGCCACCAATCAATCATAATAGTCAAGCATTTTCTGAAAATAGTCTCTTCCCAACACGTGTATATAAGTTGTGTACATACATAATTAATAATACTATCTAAATATTCTCTGTGGGCAGTAATTGCAACTTGTAAAATGTATTTTTTGCCAGGGAAGATAATAGTCTTAAATGGTAGACAAGTTGTTTATTGCACTTGTTTGTGATGAAGTAGAAGCTGCAGGTGGATCTAAGGATATTGAATATTTAAATTAATAAACGTATTCAGCATTATATAGTGTGTGTATCTCCTTTTCTTAATCATTAGTGTAATTGTGATTTCCTATCTGCACCATACTATTGGTTGACTACGAAAAATAGTATTTACTGAGTTAAATATTCAGTTTAAAATCGAACATGTCGCAGGCTTCTTAGTGTACTTGGGATAATAGTATTGGGTACAAATACCAGTCGGGTGTAAAATTAGTAAAATAAGTCAAATTCTTATTTGGTAACATAAATATCAGTTTAAAATTTGCGACTGCGTTCCTATTCCTGATTTTCATTATTAAGAAGCCGAATGACACCACTATTCATTCTTAAATGCGGCGCATGCGGGCGATGATTCAAACAGATATTTTCCCGTTATACAAACTTGTGTTACGCGAGAAACAGCCTCTAGAACATATATTTATTTAGTAAAGTTATAACTTGTAATCGCTATTCCATGATTTAAACATTGACAAAGGATTCAATTAACTTTTGGAAGGAATTGGATGTAATCACTGATGTGTATTGACAACTTACTTATATACGTAAATTCCGCAAATATGGGAGAACTGACATTTTCAACGAGTTATAAACCACAGCAACTGTTAACCACTGGACGTTCTGTGAGTTACCTATTTATTCCCTTGATACACATTATCCTGCAGCGGCTTTGCACAAATCCAGGCATGTCTCGCAACAAGGATGAGCTAAAGCCAATTTGCCAGACTTTATTTAGTAGAATTACAGCTTACGTAACTGTCATCTTTGCGGTTTTAAAAATTTGTACAAATAGAGGGGTTTAGCCCTTCGCAGTATGCAAATGAAATTAAAAATTCTGGCGCAGAAAGATCAATCAATAAGCAAGAAAAAAGTAGACTGTGCTGATGAAATAAATATTCATAGCCGCATTTCAAACTCAACAAAGTCATTTCCATGTATATTAATATCTTTTCTTACCGTAATTATTTAAAAACTTAAATTGTGTTTCATTATATGTTAAAATACATCCGTTGATTATCTCCATTCACAAGTGCGGAATGGTAAACGTTCACGCTCAACGTAGGACACAATCCCATGCGAAAGTTATCGATGCGTTGCGATGTATTCGGGTTGGAGGCGGAAGAAACGCACAGATCGGCCGACCGCAGTGTGGGATATGGACACATTCATCCGAACTGCAAACGGAACGCTCATCCCATCCCGACGCTGTCCCTACGCCTCATCCCTTCGAGCGATGCGCATTCAGTTGCAGGCGGCTGCTGCGAATTGGATCACACGGCAGACAGAGCAAGTGCAACTGCTCGAGGACATGTAGCCGCGATCGTATATTTCAATTTCCCCGCAAACACGTTTAGAACCGGGCCATCCGATATAACGTACGTTCGATTCGTGATTCGAACACACGATAACAAATATTTCGCCGGAAAAAGGGCACTCAGCCGTAAGAAATACGACATGAAAAATAAAGAAAAACGGAACATCTTATATTTTGTGAACTGTCCCCCATTGTATTATAAATATATATTCCATCGCGTATTCGTCTTTCCAACAAGGCTGTATATCACCAGGTGGGAGATATATGAACTCACCCTCTCAATTTATCAAAAACATTTACGTTTTCTTATTCATTTTCTCGACGAATCGATATCCAAACTCCTTATCCCTTTTTTGTTATCCTTTCATTCAGCGGCCAACAGCACTAAAACAAAAATGTAACATTTATATTTCATAGACTTATCAAGTCTTCCAACTTACTGCAAATCAAGGTCTCTTGTTCATTCAATTTGCAATTGAACGGATGAATGAAGAAAAGTTCGTCGTCGCTCCCGTTCCGATTGATTTTAATCTAATAAAATCGTGAATTCAGCATCGTTTCGTATATTCGTTTTCGCATTCCATCAATGTACGTAGCCATCGTGCTAAAACCATCATCATAATATTCATCACCACCCCTCGGTGGCGGCTACAGCAGCGCGATGAATCTATTCTTCTTTTAATTCCGCGCTGGCAGTGCCACTGCACCAGAAGCTTAGCCATTCCGGAGATAGCGTTGGCGTCTGTCGTCCACGCGCCGGAGGGATATTGCTGCTCGAATTACTAACACCACCGCCGACGTTTCGCGGCTGCATTCACGAAAATTCAATTTAAACTTGAATATTACGCAATGAATGATAACGAAGTTAAGTTGAAGAATATCCAAATGTATAATGCAGCTGCTCACTCGGTCGTTGGCGCATTTACGCCCATTCAAATACGAAAATAATACAAGTAAATAACGCTGTTGAAACAAAGGGTGAGTAATATCGGGTGTGATTTACGCGTATGTAACAAGCGCGCATCCTATACAACAATTTATTCTGCTTGATATGTGGAGCGTTTTCCATTATGGCACAACATCCATCATTTTTATATTTCCTCTATAAGAAGGATTTATGCAGTGGAAGATGTTTTATTCCTCTTCTGTATGTTCGGCTGGTTCTAATATGCACCATCAGCGCTGCATGGGGTGGTTGCAACCACTCAGATTTGCAATTTGATGTGAAACCGTAAACTTATATGATTGTTTAGCTAACTAGTCGACTGATCATCGTCGGCGTCTCGAGTGCGAGGATGATAAATACAGAATCATATCTCACCTAACACTTCAGGAACATAATAATAGCTGAGATACCTGGAATGTTCTAGATGCAACCGGAATCGCCATGTAGCCAACCAAACACCACGACACGACACATAAGCCACTGATTAAGTAGTTTGTTCTCGACAGCCGAGATTGTCACATAAAGCCCGCATTATTCTCTATGATGTTAAGCCAACTATAACTTGTAATCAACTGCCGATTATCCTGTCGAAGGACGAAATGGATTGACACATTGTGAACATCGCCAAACTCAAATTCCAATTTGCATTTGTTGCAAGTTTAAAAATTGCATTACAACAGTCCGCCTGGAAATTATTCTGGCACGGAAACGCGCGCTTATATTATGCAAATCTGGAAGGCAAAGCATCGATAACGCTGCGAAAGTATGTAGTTAAAGTATTACAAAGATGGAAATAAATGCGCAATTTGAAATGCAAAACGTCTTCGAGTCATTCCACCCTTTCGCACAGTATATTACACTAAATACGGACAATATGCTGCGCTCTTCCTGTCTGAGCGTGCGTCCGTGCGCCAAACTTTTGCATTTGAGAATGATATTATATAAACTCTTATATAATATCCAGTCTTAGTTAAAGTTTCCTTGCTGCCTCTTCGCTGGCACTGTCGTTGGCGCCACGAGCGTACAACAAACAAACTTTGGTGAATTAGAATCGGACTCGCGAGCCATGGTGTACAGTATAACTACGTATACACGCGTTCAGACAACTGCTAGTACATGAACGGTGGGGGCGGCGGCGTCCGTCTAGTTTGCTAAACGAGTTGCGCTCGCCTTCCGGCTGCAGCGCTTGTATTCTCTCTCGGCACGTGTGCCGAATGCTACCCCTTTCTTGTCTCGCGTGCGGATTGCCGAATTTCCACTTCAGCTGCCGTCCCCAAGTTGCAAGTTATCAAAACATTGCCGGAACATCGAGCGCACGACCGACGACAACGTCGTCGTCACGTCCGAAAACATCTCGTGCAAGAAGGCGTACAAGATTACAGGCCTTCTTGCTCGAAACGCGATGAATTCAAATAGTTGCCGAGTTGAATTGCGCCCTCAGCGAACAAATTAAACTTGATTTATGCCCCGCATGCGAACAGCGCGCTTCCTATTCACGAATTTCCATAG
Source organism: Anaulacaspis nigra (assembly GCA_030264675.1). NCBI lineage: Eukaryota > Metazoa > Arthropoda > Insecta > Coleoptera > Staphylinidae > Anaulacaspis > Anaulacaspis nigra. The sequence continues at coordinate 29,001 of JARJDV010000375.1, read as the reverse complement.
TCGTCAGCGTTAACTATAATTACTATAAATAATATATCATCTAAAGTACAACACAACATCCGTAATAATGAATTTAAATCTTCCTTATGCAACCTATAAAAGTGGAATAAACTAATTGCAGCATAGGTAATTTGTAAAATGCTACGTTCATATTGTAATTTACATCTTTCGCCATTAGGTAAACGGTTTTTCCATTTATTGTGAAAGTTGGCGGTGGCGATAAATCATTTAAATTGTGCGCGAGCCGCCGACACATTCCTCATGGCACTTTGAGGCGCCTGCATCGCGTGCGCCACGTGCAAATTTCCTCACACTCTGCAATCTCGGAGACGGCAGAGGTGGAGGTTCCTAAATCAACGATGAATTTAAAGTACGTGCCCGTCAAAGTGCAGTGCAACTTATGAAATTTTCATATTCGCGTGCGCTTTTGCGCGGCTAGATGCTGAACGTTTTTTGTAGCAGTGCAATGGCATTGTCTTCTTGTCGCTTGGCATCGTAAAAATAAGCCGCGTATATAAGCAAAAGTGACAACGACGGAGATACATTAATACCTCGTGAATAAGGCCGGGAAATTGCTTTCGTGCGCGTCTTCCATCTGCAACGTTGTTGCTTGCGCGAGAAGACGCCGGGCAGGATTTAAGTAAGCCAGGGAAAAGCTTTACGCCATTGTTGTATCCTTCTTGTTTTTGTATTAGCATCACGCGATAAAAACAAGGAAAAAACCGCAAAAATATAAACCCGCCAGTGAATAGGATTGGCTGGGATCACACAGCTGTTGGAAATAAGAATATGTTAACCAGCGAAAAGAATGAGCAAGCTTAATTAAAATTTCCATCGATGCATCTGCATTCGGTGTTCACTGAAAATGTTTAATTAAAATTTCGTTGTTCGAAAATTCAATTTTCAAACCGCCTCCCTCTGTTTATATGGGTACGCGCATTGTTCATAATGTCTGAATCAATTTGAAGACACATGTAATGCGCTAAAAATGTGAACATTCCCTTCAATCAGCTTGCGAACGCGTACAATTTACTGAGAGTAACGAGCGAACTGTGTGTATTTGTTGAGCGCATCCCGAGGCAATGTATACGCGCGAGGGGCGGCACATTAACGAGGCAGAACGACGACGTTGTGTGCACACAACTTTCATAAATAGAATATCGACAACGAATACGAGCTCGCTGCACACACATTCGACATGAACGTGCAATTTTACGAGACGGCGTTAAAACGCTCTTAATTCCTGTTTACATTCAGGACGTCGGATGAAACGAGACCCGAATGAAGAAGGTGCGCGCATTGCACGAGTTTTCCAAACTCCATCCGCACCGAGGACGCGACGAATATTGTCACATCAAAGAGATATACGCGAATTAAAGTATATAACTCCACTTGAAACGACTTTTAAGCGACATTAAAATTAGATTAAGATGCTTTACGCTAGCCCGAATTCGCGTATCGCACGTGCATAATACATGCGCGTATAACGAGATGAATATTTAAAAGCATGCCATTGAAGAAAAGTTTGCGCTGCGAGTGCGTACGCGAATAATATGTAAACACAGTTGCAGAACGCGATTATATATCAAATGATAATATTCGGAAATTTAATCCTTTTCAGAATTCACTGGCGCGTCAAGTCTTTGTCCGCGTTTAAATCAAAAGCATCTGCGCTCGCTGGCTTCCTATGCGCGCATCATTTACTTTCCTCTTTTTGCCGCCTTCCTTTGTCGACCGCCGAGCTAATAACGGCGCTTCCATACTTTGAGTTTTCTTGTTTGCCCATTGGCGGCGCGCATTAGATGTTCAAATAATAATATAATAGACTACTTATTCTTTTAGTTTTAGCAAAAGAGTTAAATTGATATCGCTACAGTAAGTAACGAGATAAATGAACGCGTATGGAGTATGTGTAGTATTTGTATGTTACAATAGCGTTTCCCTGCGTTGAGCGCGCACAAAGAGCGCTATGCAAAAAATGCAAACAAGACAAACGGCAAGAGAGCAGCACAAAAAGCTCAAAGAAGTACATGTATCACTGCCGCACTCCGGGGGTGGAAATATCTCGCTGAAGTATCTAATAATAAAGCGCCTTTGTGTCTTTGTTTATATCATTGCCGGTCGCGTTTCAAAGCGAGCGCCAGGCAAAATATTTTCCACATTGATTGCGATCGTCGATGATGGGCAAAGTGAATATTTCCAATGGGCATTCGTAGTTGCGTTCGATAGAACTTATTCGAACGGCGACGAGACGCAATTTGTAACATCATTTCCGCGTAATGCGCATTCCGTGTGCGGCAAATGAGAGAAACGACTGCATAACTTCATTTCGAACTTAATGCGCGGAGAACGAGTCGTGTTGCAGTGCGCCCAAGCATTACACCAGTAAGTGGAACTTGAAGCACGTCCCGACGATGTCAACGGGGGCGACGGCAGCGGCAGCGATATGTGACGCCGGATGGATGCGACTGCATGCCCGCCAAACCGCACAAAGAGCGAGCCTGTAAAGAAACGGGTGGCAAAAGCATTCGCGATGCACAGGCAGCGACAATTCGTGCATGTGTTGGACGCCAGTCGTACATGCCAAGCATATTAAACGCGTTGACAAAATCCGACCTCGTCCTCGTCAGTCTCAGCGGCGACGGCGGCGGCAGAGGCCAAAGAACGAATGTCGAAATATGGCATGCTATTTCACATATGTGCCATGTGTGTATTTACATATCTTCATTCCTATTTATTTGCCAAGCACATTGTGCGAGCTTTATCACGCTAGACGGACATGATTGACAATCCTGGGGGTGTTCAAAAAAGTGTTAAAAATGCTCAACATATTCCCAACGTTTCCACGAAAAAAACATCTATCAATTCTACGCGAACATGACAGTCCAATGATGCCTCATCAATGCTCATGAAATAAACGTTTCGTATCGAATTTGTTGTTTGTTATTTGTTGAAATATGACAGAATGACGGGCTACACGAAGCACGAATCTTTCGAATGGAATGTACGGAAACATTTTGTATGCACAACGCACACAAGACATCAGAGAAGTATTGCAATTTATCTAAAGTGCTTGGAGAATAACTCTGTAAATGTTTGCATTTCGTATACGCACTGTGAAATAGCGTCAGGCAATTGATACAACCGGACGTGCGCTCATTTTGCAAACACGGATCGGAAATGCATGCGAGATGGCTGCATTATGAAACGTAATCGCTCAATGTCGCATTATACGTAAAATAATGCGTGCGTAATGAAAGCTGAAAAGTTATATCTGTGCATACATAAATTAAAATAATTACCGTGCTTTGATTGCTAACCAAGCGTCATGTTCAGCAAACTAATTACGAGTTACCAGCCGGACGTGCAGAGTGCACATATTGTTTGGATACTGTCGCCAAACAACCCTGTCGATGCGCATTGGAAATATGCGAAACGACCTAGCGAAACGTTCACCTAGCTAGTTGAACAAATATTATACGAGATACGAGAGCATGTGACGACTGCTGAATTGTTGCGCTTCAGCCATTCATTGCACGTTACGCATCAAATGGCAAGGGATGCGTTCGGGAAAACCTCATGACAATCCATTGTCAATCGATGACTGTTTTCCCAGAGCTGAATTGTTAATTAAAACTCTATATACCATGAATACAATTACAACTTTTTTGCAGTTGGGAATATAGTTTGCCTTTTCCCGGCTGGATTTTAATAGAGCGAAAGGGGATGGTTTTGAAATATTTCTAAAAAAAGTTCTACCGTTTTGTAAAGCCATAAAAAAGTAGTGAATAAAGCGGCGGCGAATTGCGTTTGGCATTGATATATTTTTGCGTAACATCTGCCTCGCACATTATAGATCGATCCTAACAGGATCACGAGTCCTGTTGCCAATGGCATCCGAACGACCAGAACCAAGCGTACCGGTTCCATCAACGTGTGTGCTTATGCGAATCGTACGCACCACGTCCTGCGCTGAAGTCGATGTTTGCATGCATTTGAAATCGTTTGAATTTCGTGGACCAGGCGAGAGCACGCGCTTTATTCGCACTCGTGCTGCGCGAAGCATACGCAAATCAAAATGTGCGGCGGCGGGCGACGCACAAGAGGGATTGAAGATGGAAATGCGTTCCGATGATATCCTCATCACACACATCCTGCATTCCCCCATCGCACCCTGGATTGCCGCCACAGCTAGCAGGTGGGTTATATGTGTGCGTAAATAATAATGTCGTCGAGTCGAGTGAGTGGTGCCTATCAATGGCGCAATGTGTTGAAGTCGTGCCATAAAAGGACCCCGGCTGACTGCTTTCACTCCATTTTACCTTGTTCACGCTGTATACGCCTTGTTTGCTTCCTTGCCTGACGCCTGCCACCGTTGCCGCCGTTCCACGCGAACCTCAGCGCAACGCAACGTGCATTGACTGAGTATTGAAAAGCGTGCATATCTGCATATTTAGAGCTCTACGTACGAACGTTCTTCTTTTGCCATGAAAGCAAACGAAGCGAAATCAACAAAAGAGTACAAAAGCTCGTGTGTCCGCATCCACACGAGCGCACTCTAGATACGTCCGGCACCCCAGGACGAAGAAAAGACAATCCAAAAACGCCAACTGGCTTACGTTTCATCACATTTTGCGCGAATTACAGTCCAACACAATAAGTATCCGTGCGGAATGGCATCGTGCTCGGGGAGGCAGCGAGCGCACAAAATATTTAATAGTTTTCTCGTCGCTGCCACACGCGATGTCAGGAAGACATGTGAGACACTCTCGTTCGACTCAGAACACACATTCCCCGCCAAAGTCACGACGACAGTATGTACGCGCGTTTCGGATTGCACCACTATCAAGCACTCTTCGAGCATTATTTGTTTTCTCTCGGATGGCAGCCAGACATGGCATGTAGGTCGAAAAGAATAAAATAGTTTTAGTCTTTGATTCCCTGCACTCTAAGCGCATCTCGGCTCCAACCTCGTGCCATAGTTGGCTCGGCTTGTCAACGTGTCCAATGCTCGAGAGGAAAGAATTACGTCGAAATCCTTCTCGCATTTTAAATCTATTTCCTCTGCAAAGCGAGCAGGCATTTTAGTCAATTTCCTATTAGTTATTACACTTTTCTGAAGAGATGCGGCACTCAAAGGAGCGCAAATATTTGCATGCTGCATTCAAGAATAATGTCAACGTAGTCGAGCAAGCAAGCGAGATCGAGTTAACGACGTTTCGATGACTGCAGGCCACCCATGCAGTCGCCACTCGTCGTACATAAGCATCCTGCAGATGCAGAGCGCGCACCGCACATTGGGGATATCATTAAATATGAAACGAATGTTGAAATTTAAAGTGCGCATTGCCCGCAGCGCCGAGAATGCTTGAGAGCGCTGCAACATCCTGCTGCCTGAGTGCGCCGAGTCGTTGCAGGATGGCAGGAATATTCTTGCCTGCCGCGTCCAGTCCGATGCAATATTTTTAACGCGCCGGACTGACGACGACGGCTATGGCGAGGGCGGCGGCGGCGGCCACGCTCTGAGAGCATTTATCAACGAAGGTAACGCGCTGTGCCGTGCGCTCGCATAGCGTTCAGAGATTTACCAGGCACGGACGACACTCGACACATTACGACGACTCGCCTACGAAAATATTAAATTTGCATATTAATGCAAAATTTAAACAACTTGCGAAGCAGGTACGCGGAAAACGAGTGCAGCGCGTGCATATGACGTATGACATTTTCTAATGTAATTGTGCACTTTTCTCCGCCAAGTAATATGGACTGCATATGCAGTAAACTTGAAAAAACGGTCTGCTTTTAAATATTCACCATCCATGGAGGCGTGTTCGCTGGAGAATGTCCTGGATTAACAACCATGTGCAAACAACGCCATTTAAAATCCTAAACAGCTTAAAACTAATTGACTTTTCTGTTTACTCTGTCGGAATAAACAAAGTCTCGTTTCCGCTTTTCAGCTTTTTTCTCCAAACTCAATTCTTATGGTTTCCGAAGGGTGGACGAAGACCCTTTCGAGCACAATTGACAAGCGGTCAGTGAATATGCAAGTTTCGCCAATTGGATTACGAAACTTGCGAAGTTATTACCCAACTATGGGATTCATATTCAAAATTGAAGTCGGAGAAAAGCGTATCCTACGAATCGATGCAATTTAATCAGCGGAAGCACCATCGCCACCGGGGCGGCGCAAAGAGGCGGCGAGGATCGCATTAGCTACATTTAGAATAATAATGCTCGCTTGCCGGCTGCGAATGAACAGAGAATGCGCACGAGTGCGGAACGCATCCGGATTGAATCGTACCGCAATAATGTAGCAATTAAATTAAAGCCGGTTACCAGTACTTTGCTAACAAAACAAGCGGCTGCGACTCGACTCGCACTCCAGCATCCTCACTTGTTCCGTTGTTGCGCGAGGAGAATGTGCATATGCATCTTTGAGTAAACGCATGTGCATCGGCCGATTGCGCGAATGCAAGCGTAATCCAACAGCAGCAACCCTGACGTGATTGCGCCCACCACTGCCGCCGCCTCCGAATAAAATTCATTTAGAATTCTCAATTTTAATTAAATAACTCGTACACAGCGTAAAAGCACGTGCGCAACTTTAGTCGGCGAGCGAATAAATTTCGGAAGCATCCACTACGGAAAACTCAAGAGCGACGCGCGCTGTCGCAACAGCTGCCGCCCCATATTTTCGTAACTCGATCATTTCGCTGCGCTCGCTCGCGCTTTATATTTATGGCGTGTTTCACCAATTGCTGCGCGCCGCCACTCGACGTTCGCGCGCTCTTTCATTTCCATGAATCGCAATTGTGTACGACGCGTTCCATTTATTATTCGCACGCGCATGAATACCACTTCAAAACTTCTTCTTTGCGCAATATCCTGAATAAGTTATAAACTTATATTATCCTAAAACTGCATTCCCCGTTGAAATATTAAACAATATACTCCCCCAAATCGGAAAGTGCATTACACAATCGCCTAAAACAAAAAGCAAATCTAATCCAATACTAATACTGATTACATCGGTTGTAACACGAGAGTGCGCGATAATATTAGCACTTCATTAAGTAGCTCTGCGTATTCAGTGCGCGTGCGTCAACATCGAAAGATAGACGATGTGCGATGTTGATGGAAAATCCGCACGGGAAAAGCAACGAGTCCAGCTCATTTGCACATGCTGCACATGCTACGCCACTCTAACCCTCCAGCAAGCCACCAACCACCCAGCAACAACAAAACTGACTTGAAAGTAATGAATAAATCATTGCGGATGTAAATAACGCGCTCCCATTGTAATAAAAGAGTGTGGCTTGCATAATTTACACTTGAGACTGCAACACAAACACAAACTGCAATCGCTAGAGCGAATATAAACTGCACGCCGTTTCACTAAATATCCGTTTTTCAATATTTACGTGCGTTCGCTAGACGATTTACGTTCGTGTTCGTGCGCTGACACTGCAGCCCGAAAACTGCACAAAACAAGCGACATTAAACCGACCGAAAGCGGCGTTTCATTGCTGCGAAGGACAAAGTTATTCACTCGCGTCTAATGCAAATGTCCTTTCGCACAAATAACACTCTCTCGCGCGCGCATACTCAACGAGTTTCCACAAACACAGCACGCGTTCGTCGTGTGTGGTGTGGTGGAGGAATTGCTTACTCATTGTTTAATAATCATTACGACTGACATTGCTATTCGAAACGTGCAGTTACCACTTGAAAGTACTGTTGTTTGTTACGTACACAACTATTCTTCTTCGCATGCAATTGCAAGTTGAATTAGCTTATATTAGGTTACGCTTCAAGACATGCTGCATTCCGGAATGCTTCAACTTGCAACAAGAAAACGCAACGGAGGCGGCGGACAAACTATGTGTAGCCCTCACATGTGGGCCGGGGGGGTAATGTTGCGCAATAAAATGTGCACGAGAATTCCATTCTATTCTATTCCATTCGGTTGGCCGTTACGATCAACTCGAATGCGATTTAAAGAACAATAAGACTCAATTGAAACGTACGAACGCGCTTCCGCACAATGCACTTAAATAAATAAGCGTTTTTCGCGTAATTGAAAACCTCCCCTCGGGAGGGAATTGCTTAGGCGTGGTATCGGTTAATAAAACGTAAGAACAGATGACTTTTACGATCACCTTTTAACACTCGACACACAATGAGCTTTTTCCTTCGTATCATTGTAATAATGGAAAACATTTCAAAGAATCGCGATTCGTCATCAAGATTTCCGCGCTAGCAATAAACGTCTAATGGCTCAAGGAAGCTTCGCCGTAAATACAATTCATGCGCGCAGACGAAATTGCGAACGCTCAAGCCATGCCAACAAACATACGAACTGAAAGTGCCTTCCTTGCATTCGACTCCTTATGGAATGGCGTGGAATGAGGCGAATCGAGTGGGCGCATGGAGTAAAGAGTAAAGTATAAAGTTAAGAAAATGAGTTTTTAAACTTTTGCCAACTTACAACAATACCGTCGGCGATTGCAGCGCGCGGAACAAAAAAACATTTCAAGTTACAATGCACATTCAATTCTGGCGATAAAGTTTCCAAAGGGACGACTCGCCAGTAGTGCCGCCGATTTTTTTTCGCCGGTTAACAATTTCCCGCAAATCCACCACCACTAGCGGGTTTATTTTCGCCCCAAGCGCAAAATGTGCGCGATTTGCTAACTAGGAAATGTCAATGTCATGCTGTCGAGAAAAATATGCGAGCGAGTTCAATGTTGCGCGAGATATAAAATTGTGCGAGTGGCAAAAGTGCTCATAAATCAAAACCGCTATATGGAAAAATGTAAATTATTGCCTGCTCGCGCACTAGCAAATATTTTCGTGCGAGCGTTAAAAATCGCGTTCATCAACTTGTTGTTGGCTATTACGACGCGTAATCACTGAAGCACACCACGCGCGCATTGCTGCTGTTGTTTGCCTATTTGCAAAAGTTCACCACCATTTGTGCAACTAGCTCGCACGTTATTCACCCCGGCTGGATAATATAGTGTGGTGGTTGGTAGTCATACGCGGGACACAAAACACTCGTCGCTACAACCACCGCCGCCACTGATACCGCTACCGCTGTCGCTGTCGTTGTCGCTGCCGCCCCGAAAACTAGCCAACAATGCGTGAACAACAGGCCAGGCCAACTCTTGTCACAGTAAAAGCAGCGCAAACTTTCATTCCACTCTATTCCACGCGAAACGAACGAACGCATTCGCAGCGCGCACACAGTCCACTGGCGAAAGGAAGCATAATTCACACACGTGACAGATTTGCGATATTATTTGGCAAACCTTTTGTGCGACGATACATTTTTTACGCCCAATAAATTATATGCGAGCATACCTTTCAAAACTTTTTGCACTCGCGCTGGTGTTTATTCCCGAAATCCCATCGCGTCGCGATCCATACCAAGTGTTCGCGCGTAAATATTTGAAATTCACTGCGGCACGTGCACGAAGAACAACAACAAGAGTAACAGCAAAGTCCCGAATACACAATTTAATATTAATATTTTAATTGGTGGCTGTAATTAAAACTTTACGATGGGATGGCGAACGCGTCGGCAAACTTAGTTTATTTATTTGGCGCCCTATGGCAGTTAGTTTTATTATCCTGGCAAAAAGGACTCCCGTGCGCGCAGGGAAAGTGTAGGCGGCATCCGCAACAACAACTTAATCCAATTTTAATGTTACACTCAACCCACAGCCGCAATAAAGCCACTTTAATCCTCTTTATATCGCCGCATTATTCGTTCGTTTCAAATTGCATCATATGCGACGCACGCACCTTGCAAATACTCTCAGTTCCGCACTTATTGAAATTGCCCTCGTTCGATTTTTATCAAGCTGTGGAAATAAAAATAGAATTTTTCACGCGGCTGGTGTCAGCGCTAAAATAAATAACACGTCAAACGTTTTTACGTTCGAACCGTTTGACATGGCCGCGTGTCCCGTCGTATCCCAGAATTTTTTCCGGCAAAACCCTCTCTGTCGTTGGCCATCCAAAAAATAAACGAACGCAGTCGACTGTAAATGCAGCGTCGGAGACACAACGAGAGACAAAATGGAAACAAATGAACCATAAATGCAGCTTCAAGCATTAAGTCCTAACCCTCACCGCTTTTTGCTCTCTTCGTCCTGGTGTTCCCGTTCTTGCGATGCACGTGCGCACGGCCCACATTTCATTTCAGACGTGATATGAACGTTTTATACGACATCCTCTAAGGCGGTGGCGGCTGTGCTGCCACTCGCCCGCCGAGATATATTTACAAGCAGTGCGCGCTGTTGTTGTGATGGATGGCAGCGGAAAAGGTGGCGAAACGTTCCGGGCAGAATCCGTCACATCCCCGAAACGTATAAACGTCGACAATGTGTCTCCACTGTCTTTATATTGTGATGTATTATATCCCAAGATATCAACGTCCTCTTTTACTTATCATTAATTTCAACGCGCCATCCCTCTTCGCTTGTGTAATTATCAAATGTCATAACTTTCGCACTCGCCGCCGCCGTCGTCGTCGTAAATCTCTCGAGATTGTTCATGTGTGTGATGTTTTATTTCCTTGTCGAATTGCAATCGTTTTCCTGCAAGTAAAACTTCTATTTTTTGCCTTTTTTCTGCAACGTCGCGTCAAAGTTGCATCGGGCCGTGAAACTCGTTTGAAACTAGATTTCCTATGCTCATGTCCTAATGGAAGAGTTACGTTTCGCTTGCCTCTGCGCTTGACATCGTTTCAATTCGCGCACACATCACACGCCCGTGTACCGGGATGATGATGATGATGATGCACAAACAGCGGCACTCTGCACAAGGCGAAAATCGTTTCGCAATACGGTCCACATCCATTTCGCATCCGATAAATTGCGCGCGGGCCCCGCACCGATGCATCCAGCACAAATTGTGCGCGTTTTTCACAGATGAAACATCGACAATCGGCACGTACACTACTTTCTCGCAAATGCGATTATAGGTTCGCCGCGCGCATGCATCATACGAACGATCATACATATTTCAATCGCCTCCGCACGCCCGTCTCTGATCCTCGTCATGCATTCTGCCTTGTACAAATCGTTCCTTTTGCTTGTACCTGACGGCGCAGGATGCGCACATGTGGATGAGTAGTGTACCATGTTCTATTACGGGACACGCGCCCGCCGGAAAAAGCAATTCTCCGTTGCTTCCCAATCCGCCCTTCGGCATGGCACTGACATATTTGCGCGTAACACCTGCAGCCAACGTTTTGATCGATCTTAATGTCATCGGTGTGTGCGCTGCGCTCCGAGCAAGGCGGCTGGCAGGACGTTCAAATTACAGCCACGTCAGCAACAAATTGATTTAAAACGGTTTGCATTGAACTTTTGCCACCCAACTTATTTCATCCACCGAGACGTCCTTATCCCATCCCCTCTTTTGTGCATTAAGAGATGTACATTCATCGACAAATGTGTTTTTTATGCGAGGGTATATGACTGAGTGAGTTTAGAAAGAAAATCAATGCCATATAAAGCAAGGACTTTCAATAAAGTTGACATCTTGCGCGAATTGCTCCTGGGATTTCTATATAAAGAAACGACATCTACTAAACTTTGGCTCTGGAATCATAGTTCATAACTATCTATGCAGTTCCAATTTCGGGAAGGCATATCGCATCTGGCATACATCGTTCGTTATCTTATACGTGGTATAAATTGGTGGCGTAGCTTCCCTAGATAAAATCACAACCATGCATCATCTTTGCAATTTTCGCTAATACTCTCTTCGCTTATGGTACTTGCATATTCTCCATAAATTACGCATTTTTTCTGCTTGCCTGCCAGCCGCAGCACTAATATGTGTTCCTGCTGTTCTTGTTTTTCAAGCGCTCAATCTTTCAATACAGGAGCGTGGCAAATGCGAAATTGTTCACGCCAAACACTTAAGCTAACGATTTAATCGAAGCCATTCATTGGTTATTATAAATAACTTACAGAGCATTTCCACTTTACCAGCGTGCGTGCCTGTATGGAGGTGAATTTGCGGCAGGCGACGGCATTCTCATCGCGCACGCCGATCACATCCGTAGGGGTGGGTGGCTGATATGAGTGGCGGTGAATTAGTACGCAACACGTATAGAGTGTGCGTCCCGGCGCGCGCCTCGTACGCGTAAAGTACTTGAAGCCGACTGAATTCCGCCAAGTGTCCTGATTTGAACGCGCGAAAGAGGACGAGGTTTCTTGTTCGAATGAGTGAGCGAGTGAGTCACGCTGAGGTAAGCATAAAATTAAATCGATTTACACTTGTGCACAGTCACCACCGCCAGCCGCCACACGACTAAAATTGTACACATGTACGCCATCCAGCAATTGCTTGCGAATTCCGCGTGGAAAGCATTCACAATGAATACACAATCACAATGGGCAAACGCAATTGTTAGACACAATGGAAGTCGCATTTTCACATAACGTACTAGTGTTCTTCGCAACTATTCACAATTTGCACTATTAGGGGTGTTGCAATAATTCCTCATTTTTACACCCGACTAAGTAACATGCTCGAATTAGTCCCTTGCTTTAGAAGTAGTAAAAAAACAATAAAATAAAATGCAGTTTTCAATTTAAAAATTTCCAGGGATGCATCTCAACTGTGACATTTTCCCTTTGAGAGTAAAATGTAATAAGCAAAGCAACTCATTAGTTGCTCGACGCGGCGAAACCGGAAAAGTTGCTTTTTTATTTGGTGTGATATCATTACGTTCTCGACTCTTTCTTCTTCAAACGCACGCATCGCCGTGTTAGCGTCACACTCTGCATGCATATTACATCCCCCGTCCATGGTGTCTGAGCGCATGGAGAGAGCAGTTTCGCAAATTTTTTATTCATCTCCATTGCCCGTCTGGCGCGCCGCCGGCTTCCACCATTCATTTGCATTCAGCTTCGACTTGTTTGCATGTATGTCGCCCGCCCCGGAGGATGGCAGTGCGCCGCCGCCGGAAGAAGTTGGCACAACGAATGCCTTTTGTATCTGCGCCGCATGCTTCGGGGAAACCACCCCCGTCGCTAACCGTATGTATGATACCAGCACAAACACCCCCAGAGCCGCATGTAAGATTATAATAATACTTTTTGAGTTATACACACGCCAAGTCGTGCGGGAGTCCGCTGTTCCCGGAAACTTATTGGTTTTATGAGACGCATGGGAAACCTTTGTGTTTCCATTTCTCCCTTCTTGACTCCACACGCCTTATTGGCACGAAATGTGCGTGCACATGAAAAGTTCAAACTGGATGGTGTGCATTTGATAAAAACAAAAGTTTTTATTGCGTTTACACAGCAAATATGCTTCTGTACGTTTCACTCTCTGCCTCCCTACTTAAAGTTTACTTCCCGTGGGTATATTTCACGCTACTCATAAATAACTTAAGCAATTTACTCGGATTTTTTTCAAATCTAGATGCATAGCATTTCTCCGAGTTATTAATAACGGTGATTAACCGGAGGCGAGAATGGCGCACACAAAAAAATGAAAACGTTTTAATAAAAATCCGATTCTTTCATAGCGAGCACTGTGAAAAATTACGGCAGTGACGAGCGAAAATGCTTAATGAATTGAAATAAAGAGCGCGCCAAGAAAAATCGAATGGAATAATGATGGTATGTAGTCATTCTGTGCGCGCTCGCTAAATTGATGGGGGCGTTTTCACGTTGGCCGCCGCCGCTGCCGCAGCTAAAGCTGAATCTCGACAAGAACGAACGCACGATCGCTTGTAGCACGGCCAGAAGTAATGGAACGCACAACGGTGAATGGCAACGAAAATAATTCGTTTCATTTGTTCTATTGCCGCCGCCCGCACCGAGTGCGTTTACGTTTCGTTTGCGCTTTCGTCTACTTATCGGGAGCACGAGTTCGCCGAAGAGTGGCCGAAAATGAAGGAGAGTAAGTGGCCGAACGTCGAAGTCGAAAATTGGGTAATTTATAAGGTTTTCCTCGAATGGCAAGCCAGGGGTTGCTGCTCGCCTACCCGAACAGCCAATCGATGACGGTGTCAATAAACAAATGGAGCAATATAACGGAAAAACACTCGTGCATCACGTCAACCGCCAGCGGCAAAGAACGATCGACTATCACATTAGGCCCGCGCACGACGAGCTATAACGTATCGAGCAAACACCAAAAATGCCAAAAATGGGTGTATGTGGCCTTCTAAAACACAGACTCCTATATAATGAGTTTTCCCTTTCAAGTCAGCGCCAGAATATTTCTCTCCGGAGCCCTTCTTGTTTTTTGCTATCTTAACAGCGCATAGTTCACAAAAGCCTGAGCATCGTGCGCGCTACTCTTTCCCCGCCACATTCTTCGCTTTACAAGGGCGCACATTTCGTTGTCTTTAAAATCCTCAGCAATTAATGTCGGCAATGTAACGCATTTGCTTGTGAAATACAGCGTAGGATTTACGCGGGTGATTTGGCCGTATTAAAGAGACAATTCCACAATTTCATTGCGAGCGTACGACAAGAATTACTCGCAACTATGCGCAACTCGCCTTCGAGCGCCGTTGTTATATAGTGAATCGGATTTTCCGGGCGTACGCAAAGAACACAATTAACACAGACGCTGTCGTTGTCGCTTACCTTGTAATTTCCATCCGTTGTCCTGACGCTCCAGTCCGGAGCACGAAACGATCCAGATCCGCGAAGGAATTAACACCTCGATAGAGTGTGACAATGCACGCGGCACCGGAAACGGATGAAGCACAATCTCGTACAATTCGCCACGGTTGTTGGCGTTAATTATTGAATGCAACAGCGGCGGTAGCATGCAAGAAACTTACGCTACAAAATAAAGCAAGAAGAAGCGCGAAAGTTAGTTTAAATAAAGTTGCGCATAATGAAGAATTATTACGTCGTCGACGCTGTTCGCTTCGTTTCCTCGTGAGTGGTGAAAATGGAAAATGTTGTATAGTTGTGTGATGTAAATGATCAACGATGTGTTCGCGCATCAATAAACTTTCAAGTTTTACATCACGAAGATGCCGAGATGCCGATGATAACGTCGACGATGATGATGTGTATATGTAAAGTCTTCATATGTCCACGATAGAAATATGGAGTGTGCCGACGAAGAAAATTTAAAACTCTATTTGGCGATGCTCGGTTGCACTTAACCGAAATTGCATTTTCGTATTTTCACGTTCATGCGTTGGCAACGCAAAGCGCAGCTGCGTGATCGACTCGCGCCAAAGGAAAATAACTCTTCCTACGTCTACCAAATTATAAAATAACATCTCGCCGTAACTTTCAACCGGAACGCACTTTGCATAATAACTATTCCTAAACATTAAATCAAAATTAAATTCAACTCTACCAGATATATATATACTCAAAAAAGCAGGTTTTACTATTACTACTGCTAAAGGCAATGGAATAGTCTTCGTATTGTTGTGACAGATATATTGTATTCTTCTGCTTCATCTTCTCCCATCTTCGGTATCAGTAACAGCTTCTCTTCGTCTCTATTTTAATATCATTTTTTATAATAAAATATGGAAATCTCTTGTATTTTTCATATTAGTACCATATTTTCCAAACTTCAATTGCCCTCATCATAAACAATCTACGCACCATGTTTGCAAATTGTTGCTTCCTTGTTTATGATAACATAAATTAACAGAATAATTTAAACAGTTGCTTGCTTAACGATTAACTAATTTGTTAAAAACTTTAAATTGCATTATAAATGTTGAGATAACATTAATATTTACATTCATTGCGCCTCTTGGCTTTGTCTTTACATCGTTTGCGGTCATTGAGAACTTTGAGTACGTCAATGTTCATATCTTAATTGTCTATTCCTTCAAAACTGGCCGTTTTCTACCTCGTCTTCTTCATATTTTAGTTCCTCTTTAACTCCTTGCGGATAATCTTATAATAAAAATTAACGTCCATGTAAAACAATATCAAACAAGTGCTTAATCGTCCGTGTGCGCTTTCAACAATTCTTGTTATACTTTGTGCACTCACACTTGTTGAGTTCTTGTTCGTAAATAATAAATATTCAACTCAATCACTGTATCACTCATTAATTGATTAGTTAATTTAAGATATGTTATATGTGTTTTTTTTGCAACTCACAAACTCTCGATGAACTGGTCGGCTTGCATTTACGCCAATAACAATAGCATAGATAGTTATTGGAATATATGTATAAAGCTTGAACCATTAAACTTAATAATTAAAAATGCACATAATTCTCATGTCGTTAATATCCGGTTTGTTCCCATTTGTGATTTGCTTGTTCCTCCTCGTTGCTAGCGATGCAAATATGCAAAACAGTGCAACGTGTTGTGCTGCCTGCCGTTGCTCTTCAGCATTGCGTATTTGCACAATTGTTTGTTTGTTTGTCTGGCTGCGGCATTATGTATTATCAGAGATTATACCTAATTAATTTGGAAAGGACTGCTGGAATTATTACGGATTAATTACGCCATCAGCAAATATCACGTATCGTTATTATTATCAGTAGCATCATTGAACGCATCATTCTCATTGGTGATGGCATTGTTGGCGGCATCGCTCGCAAAGAGCTGCTTGTTCTCCGCATTGATGTTGAACATTTCGCGGGCGCGCTGCTCCCATAACTTGCTATTGCGCTGGACGTCGCGCGTATTATCAGCGACATTCGCGTCCGGCGTGCCGTAATTGGGCGGATTCGCGTACGGATCGTAGCCGAGCACCGATAGCATCGGCGCAATATCGGCCATGTCTTTGACCACGTCGTCGGGTATGTTGCCCACCCACTTGGTGAGCGCCTCCAGGTTCACCGGCTTGATGACTTGATCAGACGATCGCTCCACCCTTTGCGAACAAACAAACATTAATTAATTGACGGCTAATCAATACCGGATGCGCGCTGCATGCAAGGTAAAAAGCCGCAAGTGCGTTTGAAGCGCACCAAACAATAGAACAACAAACACACAGCCGAGATCGGATCGCGCGAATGGATTATTAATGATCCTCGGCGTGGTGGTGCATTTGAAAGTGCAAAGATTAATAATATGCGCACTACATACTTGCTCAGCTTGATCCCGTTATTGATAAAGTCCTGGTGGTGCAGCACGCTATCGTTCCAGGGAATGTCGAGAAATCGCAGCACCGTTTCCATCCATTGCCGCGGGTGCAGAACGAGCTGTTCGTATGGCACGCGCAGACATTTGCCGGCGCCCAGCTCGTTGCACTGCAAATTCATCGATTCCACCGCAGTGTTCCACTTCTTCAGGCACTGCCGGTAGCTCATCAGGTCGAAGCCGGTGATGGTAACCTTGCGCGAAATTATCGAGTGCACGGTAGCACGTCCGTCGCGCGTCATAAATATAAACTTTGCATTGGGGAAGAGCTCCACCACGTAGGTGCCCATTTTGATCGTTAGCGGGTCCTTATTGCAAAGGCGCGCGGCGGGTTCACCGTGCTTGGCAATGATTTCGAGACTAAACGCGGCAATCGCCGAATTTAACACATCCTTACTAACGCCCGCCTGCTCTAATCGAATCGACTCCTTCTCCGACTTGATCCAATGCCGACTGATTTGCAGTAAACGTGGAATGACTCGTGTCTCCTGCCCGCACCTGCAATGAATAAAAGACAACAAAGTAGGACTACATCCAAGCACTTGATCCAGTCCCAAAGGGATGTATGACGCGCAGTGTGCGTGCGTGCACTTGTGCCGTGTAATTTATGGCATACTAAATCGAAATTTGCGTTTTACAATCTTTGGCGGGCCGCGCACATACCGCTAAACACACGAATCGTGTATTACAATACGTGTTTTAGTTGGTTTGCTTCCGGGGGCGGCCCGGCTACAAACGTGCGTCCCTTTTGCTCGTTGCCCTTTTAGCCTTCGAGTTGATAAATGTGCGCAGTTACCTATAAATTGTTTGTACATGATGTATATGCACGTGTCTGCGTAATGTTAGGACCATCCCTTGCGTGCACAGCCTACACATGCTTAACGCAAACAGTCGCCTCCAATTTATCCCTTTTAGTCCTTCGCACAAGCATTGTGCGCCAAGCGAAATTTGGCCTTTGTTGTATATATACCCCGGATATCTAATACCAACAAAATCCTTGAATAACGCGTTCATCAAATTATCAATCAATTTAGCTCGGGTTTCACGTCCACAAATATGAAACTATAAACTGGCTCGTTAGGCGAGGCGTGCAATAATAATGGCTTCTCGCTTACGCTCCGTAACGCAACGCATTGTGAAAATATTCGCAAAATTTCGAAAACTACGAGTTATTGCGCTTTTAGTTCAAGTGCAACCGAAATTGAAAATTGCGCGCACATAAAAGATGACGTTAAATCACATCCACTTTTGTGCCGAAGCGCTGCTATGGCAGCTATTCGAGTAGCTGGAATTGAATTAATTATACGGACTATCTGGAAAATGTGAGTGGGAGTTTTTGGTGTAACATTTTTCTCCGGCACGAGCAAATGCGAAAATATTTCCTGAATGGCAGAAGCGAATTTCAAATTTTATGGCGAACACGCACACGCGCTCGCATAAAACTAGTCCGATGTGGTTTCCCCAGTGATATATCATATTTTATGACATCCTCCCCCGCCTCTCGTTCCTCTCAGCCGCTGCCGCTGCCGCCACCGACCAACGAGTTCATACCTGATATCCGGATGCGCGTCGAGCATGGCACGCATTAGCGTGGTGCCGGAACGAGGCACTCCGCCGATGAAGATCAACGGCATCTCACGATTATACTCGTACACCTTGCGATCCGGGCCCACCACGTACTTGTCGGCGGTGACCATCCCCGGCAGGTCGTTCTCATTGTAGTAGAGCAGCGTGAATCGCAGCAGGAGGCCAGTTGCCAGTAGCAGCGCGATGCCATAGTACACGCACCGACGGCTGCCCATCATTCGCTTGATGCGCATTGTCATCGGTGGGCCGGGGGGCGGCTCAAACTACGCAGGCGACGGAAATACTAGTTGCACCACCTCTACGATTGTGCATTATACTTTCCTTGACCAGAATCTCGCACTCGTGAAGAATGCGTTAATCCTGCAACAACGAGTTCAAATTTCAAATTATTCAACATTCCACGACAAACGCAAATAATTTGCTCCAATCTCGAGAGCACTAATGCAAAATTCAAGAGAGTCATTAAATATTCTCTGCCAGTGAAAAAAGTTTAAATTACAAGTAATTATAAACAAGTTAAAAAGTTTTAACAAGTTTGCGTTTTTTTCTGCTTGAGCGTATGCGTACGAGCAAGAAAAATGCAATGTGATGCGCATCCAAATAACTTTTAATTATTTTAATATATTTCCTCGACTACTTTCTCACCCTGACAGAATGCAAGCGAGCAAAATACCCGGCGTGAAAAAGAAGACGCGACATCCAAAAGACCAGGGAAAGAAAAACGAGGGATGGACGCAAACGTTATGCGCGAGAGCCTTCAGTGTGAAATATGAACGCGTATTAGTTTAGCGCGAGGAGCACGTTTTCTTAATTTGAAGATAAATTAGTCATCTTAACGCCGCCGCCAACGCCATATTTCACTGTAGCGTCTCGGAAAGAAAGACGCACATAATGTTAACTCGAGGTGCGGGTGGCTAGAATATCGCTGCATTAAATTAATTTAATAAAATTTAATCCCCATATCCCTCTTTTCTATTGCCGTTCATTTTCATTTTTCCCGAAAGCAGCAGCCAATAAATATTAGAGGTGTTTATCATGCAAGTCACTATAACACAATTGCTTATTGTAGTCGAGCTGTCATAAAAAAATTTATCCGAAAAGTAATATTTGCTAATGTTCTTTCCGTGTCGACTCAATAACACTATATAGTTGCTTTCCGGTTATCTGATAGATGATAAACAAAATTATGCAGCACAATTACTTAGATTATTATTTAGCGTTGCAAGTTGGCGGCAAAGTGCTACGAATTCTTCCCTCAATTTCTCCAATTTCATACAACACGCCACGCGCGCTCGAGGAAAAATAATAATAATAGCAACGAAACGGCATACGATGATGATATTTCCGACGTTTCTATTATTTTCATACCTGCCATCCATCATTTTTATATCTTTTCCGCGCGCTCTGCCGACATTCGTCCATTCTTTTTTTGTTTTGTTTTTTATTTATATAGTTATATTTCGTTCGTACATCTCTATACAACTGGAGCTAGCAGCATGAAACTCGTCTTCGTTTGCTTCCTTGCTGGCTTGCTTATTTGTTTGTTTGCTCCTTGAGGACGACGCAGCGATGCAATTTCAGATAGATGCTCTTCGCCTCAGCGTCGAGGAAAGAAAAACTAAAAAAACGCCAACGGACGACAAAATTGATAAGATACCACCGGCCGCATTCCACTGTTGAAAGTAGATTTCTTCAATTCCTCGATAACATCAAAAGGCGACCGTTTGTTTGTTTGCTCCATTTATGAAAAAATCACAGCGGAAGTTTGTTCAAGATTCTAGGCAATATAAGAAAATTAAACGCGGGATCATAGTTTGCTCTGCGAATTAATAATTAAAGCGATATAAATTTTGCAAGAAGTAGCTCATCAGAAGAAAAGTTGATGAGATTCATCCATCCATCCATCCATCCATCCATCCATACCATCCACCTTTGCAACGCAACGCATCGTAGCTAACCAACCAACTAAGCAAGCTAGTTCGCTTGAATCAGCGACACTTCATTAGCTTCAAGTTTGAACAGCGCTATCTAAAAGTGCTTCAACTTGTTGTAGAGCTCCCTCTCGACACGTAAACCCCGCGCAACAAATCCTGGGGCAAGCCCGAATTATCTAGTCTTCTCATACATTAACTACGCGCAAAGAAGACTTTGCCTCGAAATCGTAAATAAAGTTAGCTCGTTGTGCCCACCTCACCTGCATGAAGTTGATTTATCCACTCACCGTCACCCTCACCGCCAACAAGCAAAAAGCACTGAAAACGTGTGACGCGCCCGCGCGCGCATTTACGCAATTTTAAGCCAAACCCTAGCCAGCGATTACATGAAATATTAAAACGGATGCCAGATGCACTCCGAGTAAAACTACCCTTGCTGCCGCGCTAGATTGGAGTGCACTATTCCTAAAGAAGGATAATTTCAGCCATCCCAGAAATAATTTGCGGACTAAAAGCTAGCCGGCAAGCGCAGCCTTCAAGCGGAATGCCGGATTTTAATCATTTAAAAATCTTGGATATGCGCTCCAAGAGTAATGCGCAGAAATAATTCAATAAAACGCCAACGTTTAAAATTAAACTGCAATCTTCCCCCTATCTGTGCCGAGCGAGGAGAATAAGGATTAGAGGTTGAAATTCAACCGCCATAACAATCGAATTAATTAATATATGGTCAGATGCAGTGAGCAAACAGCAAGACGCAGCAGGCAAACAACAAACGGATAAACACTTTGAGTACTGCTCGAAGCGATTGCTTAGAATTTACCGACGAGGGAGGTGTTGCTGAATAGGCAATATAGTGATGTATGCAATCATTGTTGTCAGTACTGTCGAAATTGGCAGCTAATTACCTCTCACCCATTCGCGTGTTCCTCGTCGAGGGCCGACGGTAACTAAGACTACGCGTAAAGGTAAACCAATTTGCAATTCAATTAATGTGTGCACAAGCAATTCCCGACTTGTAGTAAGCACTATTGTCTATTCGCCCACCTCCCGGCGTCGAGACAAAACGAAGCAAACAGTTTCGTTAAGTGCACTCGTTCGACGGCATCTCTTAAATGCGCTCATTACGACACGCGCAATGAGCCGTAATGTCTTCTCCACTAGCTTGTATCGTTTAATTAATTTGTAAATGAAGTTGCACTTACCAGCAATCTACGATAACTAGACATAGGTGTAAGGGTTGCTTGGCTGACTATCTCCTTGAACTTTGATATCTGCAATTTAGAAATCTGCAATTAAATTCCAAAGTATGCACGTGTAGTAAACAGCGCCAGATATTAAAATTAAACTGGAAAAAGTTTCAAGCGACTTTTATGCGAATTACCATCAAATATGTGTTTGATGTTTTTCGTACCACATTACATTTTATTACAAAAGCAATAAACTTGTTTATGAATAAAATCGTTGCGCAGCCAAATTGCGCATGTGTAGCAAATGATAAAATAAAGAGAAGCTAATTTGAAATTCTGGTTTGTTAAACGACGCGAGCGCGTGTTTCGCTAAAAAATATGATTTAGCTGAAAAATATTCAGATGAGCAATAAATATTTAAATGAAATGCAAGTTGCTAAATATTCAAATACATGCAAATTAGGCGGACGGACGCGTGCGCCCCGTATAAAATTGATAACATAAAAATTATTATAGCGCCTGTCAATTTACTTCTCTCCAGCGAGCGCGTACGTGTGTACGCGCGGAGTAAATAATTTTCGATTTTCTTCCAACCCCATGCGGCATGTAATGAGGCCGAGCATTTTCATTATAACTGCGCCAGCCATCAATCCTGGCGAGCAGAGAAGAATAAAATCAACCGCCTCCGCCGTTGCCTTTAATGTCGCTTGCGTAAAAAATTATTACACACGTCCATCATGTTTTGTGCGGGGAAAAAATCCCCGCGTCTGCCATTACAAAATCCAATACACGAGT
The DNA here is from genome assembly GCA_030264675.1 of Anaulacaspis nigra. Taxonomy (NCBI): domain Eukaryota; kingdom Metazoa; phylum Arthropoda; class Insecta; order Coleoptera; family Staphylinidae; genus Anaulacaspis; species Anaulacaspis nigra. Next base: position 6,370 of record JARJDV010000375.1, on the reverse strand, counting down.
TCGAGCCCGAGAAAGAACACAAGTGAAGAAGCCGACGACTGGCTTCTTGAGGATAACACAGCATCGGGCGGCCGGGGCAAAAAAATAAACGAATAAAAATAAAGCGCGTCGATATTGCTTTCGGAAGAAGAGAAGGCAAACTTTTTGATGTTATTAAGTTCAGCGGTAATCGCTTCAAATTATTGGCGGACGCGTCTTAGAATAAACAATGAACATCATGCCTGAATTAAATTACGCTCGGCAATGATGTGAGCGAGGGAGCGATCCAGTGCGCGCGAAGCGGCAAAAGAAATTGCAAGAAATCGCAAGCAAGCAAGCAAGCAAGCAGAGAGCGAAGCATCGAAGGTCGACGAGAGCGCGCGTGCTAGGTGTGGGAGTAATTGAAGAGAAGACGAGCAGCACAACGAGAGCTAACAAAAGTAAAACAATAAAAAAAATTATAGATGGTACAAGAAAAACGCAGCTACGTTCGGTTAGTATGATGATGAGAAAAAATGCATACAACATCCGCTTGAGCGAAAGCAGCGCGCGCGTATGTGCTCCTCACTTCTCTACTTCTTTTGGTGCAACTTGTAAAAGTTTCTTGTTCAAACACGAGCTTGCGCGCACCACCGTGTGCAAACTTTCGACTTTTATTTGGATTATTTATGGGGGCGCGCGCGCGTTTGATTCGATTGAATTATGCCAGCTCGCTTTACGTGGAGGCGGCATACGCCCGCGTGCGCGCGCGAACCAATAAAAGGAAAAAGGCAAAAGGGAAATTATTACGAATTATGACTTTATATCCTTTGACGTCCATCCCGCTTTACCTTATACTTTCCGAAAAGTTCCAAATGTGACTTTAATGGTCGTTTTCATATAAACTATATCCACTTAGTAGATTACTTCATTGTCGTGCCATGATAAATATCCAACAATCCCTCGATTTATGCGCTTAGTTTCAGCGTCTAAACGTCGTGTTAATTTATACCGCGTGAAACAAGGCATTAGTCTAATCAAATAACAAATTACGCTGGCAAATATTTACGCGGCCAATTAATATTCATGAAAATCGAACGCCGAGGTGATAAACTATTTCGGCTAATCGTCGAGCAATATAAACAAGCACGCACCCTCTCCACCCTTATCGTACGTGACTGGATGTCGTTACGAATAAAATCCCCGCACGCTAGTCGCCAAGGGTGCGCAATCAAATGTTGATAAGACCCCGAGTGCGCGTTCGTTGTGCTTACACAATTCGAGAGGAGGCACGCGCATTAAAATAACACAAACGTGAGCGCAAGACACATTTGAGTCCTTTCGACCTCGTACGCGTGTAACCGACGAACCCTTCAAGTCCCTGAAAGCCGGCGGAAAACTAGCCGAAACTAGTCCGAAATGCGGGACGTCCAAAAACATGCAGCAGGCCAACGTCCAATTTCCTCTAATTCCCGCGTTTCCTTGTCAGACATGCTCTATTATTCCTATTATTTCGTTCGTCTGTGAGCCGCTTTCTTGCGCAAAAGGGGGTGGCTGGCGGCGGTGCTTGCGGCACTGGTGGTGGTGAAACTGTAGGGCGGCTTATACACATTGTCTGTTTGTGCGCTTTTGTTCGCAAAGCTTTACTACGGAAACTCTATTGAAAGTCACCGAAATTGCGCCGGCGGAAGTGACCGCACGCCGCACATATTTCGATTCCTATCGGCGTTCAATTATTCATTGCCAATGCGCGCACGGTGATGTCCATTGAGCGCGCAGGATAGCTCTTTAAAGAAGGACCAAGAACGGCAGCCGTAGCAGCAGGAGCACACATACATTACACGCCGTAAGGATTACCGAGTCGAAGCGAGCGACACGCCAAATTCCCCGACATAATAAATCATTGTATTTTCAGCAACTTGAAGCCGTAACGCTCTGCGCCAAAGAAGGAAACGGCGAAAACTAGAAGTAAACTTTTGCTTGGCGGCGCAAACGAAAAGGAAAACAGCGTCATAAATTAGCCTCATTTTCGGCTTTTATTTCCCCATTCAAATCAAATTGATATCCATCTGGGGAGTGCGTAAATTTGATAAAATATCGCAAAAGTTGCGCACATACGTACCTTACGCGCACTTCGCACATTTTCCTTTCGTTTGGCCTCAATTTGCATGCGCAACGAATTACTTAATAAAAATAAATTTCGGGTACTTTTAATACGTTTGCGTCTCCACTTCCCTTTTTCGCACGAGCGGCGTGCTGCATTACCGCGAACATATTGCGCAGCATGCTTGCAAACTTCGTTATCATTCATTGCGTAATATTCAAGTTTAAATTGAATTTTCACCGCAAAACTCAGAGCGTGGACGTGCCCGACGAAAATGCGCGTGAAAAATACAAGAATCTCTCGCACCCAAGAAAATACGCACTTGTAGAGCAAAAGCAAAACACACGCCACAAACGCCGCGATGCGATGCTAAAAGGTTTGTTTGAGTACGCATTTTAAATCTTGCAACACAAAAAGCATGAAATTTGAATATAAAAAGTAACCGCGTCTTACTTTATATTCAAAGGAACCTAGCAAAAGCAAAAGCAAACCACTGCTACTCACCCTTTACGAATTTAAATAACAAAATCCTCCTGCTGCTGCTCCTCCTCCTCCTCGTTCGTCGTCCTCGAAGCGCCGAATCTGAATCCACTACGACTAAATCGCTGCAGACAATTAGAGCGCGTCATGCAGAGTCGCGGGATTGAATCGACACGCGCGTCGAAACATTCGAGAGATCTGGCAACAAACAAAAGACACAACCATTAATAATTGCGACTTTGACACGCGCAGACGATGTTAATAGTTAGACAATTCTCGGCATTTAAGAAAGCGACCCTTCCCAAAATCAGATTTATCCACACTATTCCAACAATACAACAAACGCCATTCCCTTTGTGCCTACGAAAATATATAAGACGGGTAGAGAAGCAGCAAAGGCGGCAGCAGCAGAAGCAGCTGCTGCTGCTCCCCGAAGGGTTTTACTTTCCCCAAAGACTTTCCTTTTAGCGCGGGACGAAAGGATCACAGTCGGAAATGTACTGCAATTTGGGAATCTCTTTTAACATAATGGATCTATAATTAAATACGTTCATCTTCTTCGCCGTGTTCTGAATGCACAAAAGCATGGCCCAAATTTAAAGTTACTCTCTTGCTGCTGCCGCCACTGATGCTGCTGTTGCCGCTGCACGCGCTCTTTTCAAACAAACTTTCCTGCCGGGATTAGAAACTTGTCAAGAGCGCAAGAACACTCACTCACTGCAGGAGCGATAAAGACGTTACCTTCGACGGAACAGCGCGGATGCGAGGGAAAAAGGCGACACGTATTACTAGCGAAGCAATCGAATTGAATTCACGCGCTTTACAAATACAGACGTGCAAAAAAAGGAGCGCCAACGAAAGCGAATGAAAAGTTTGACGTTTTCATCTGGAGCAGCAATAGCACTAGCAGCAGCAGCAGTAGCTGAACATATAAAAAAAGCGTAGCCCATAGATGAATTTACCTAGTCTGCAAACTTTCCACGTCGCGTCCTTCCTCCTTCCTTCCTTGATTAGCCGATCGCAATTTCTATATTGTGCAGCGAGCACAAAAAAGCGCGTTTCTATAAGTAGTTGAAAACGCAAGCAATTTGAAAAGTTAATAAGTGCTTCAAGTACTTGGGGGCGCGCGCTTTGAGGCAATAATTTTTACGCCGACTGCAATGAACAATAAACTATCCAACTGTCTGTTATCTCGCGGAAATGAACTTCTTGTACAACATTTCGCGTGAATTGTATACGTTTGTGTGTGTATGTGTGTGTCTCTTATGGGACAATTGCCCCCATCTATTAGTCTTATTAGTTTTCCCCTGCAATTGCAGCAGAATACGCAAGTACTTCCAGCGGGAAGATAGCGACCGAACAAGTGCTTGCCGCCACAAAGAAGAAGAAGGGAAGATACTACTCATTCGAAAAGTTGAATGCGCAAATGAGCCACAATTAAGTAAACGCGTCTAGTTTATTGCGCTATTCGACCGCCTCCTATAACCATCCGTGACGCGTCTCATCCTTTAAATTAGTTTTTAAAGTGGCTCGTAAGCCGCCGAGTTTAAAAACATTTCTTCACGGTGAGCGAATGAACGCATAAATATAATAAAAAACGTAATTAACCACCATCAACCACGGCGCAAATGAATATTGTATTGGTATTTAAATAACTTTGCCCCTATAGTTCACGCGTCTGCGTACCCCAGTCTTGTTTACGGATGCTCTAGTCTACTACTACTCTTAGTGATAAGTTCTTCTTCTTGTGGCGGCGGCGCACAAAGGGCACACAATTTAATATCGCGCGCGACACACTTTGCGGTGGAGAACGGAAACACAATTGGCGGTAAAAGCAGTTTTACAAGTTAATAAACCCACCGCCTGCAATTCATTCGCGCCATACGCGAAAGCTTTTCGCGCAATATAAGCGCATCTGCTGTTCCTGTTGTCTATCGCACACGATACGCATTTCATTGCTATGCATGGTCATAAAAGACGACGACGCGCCGAAGAAAATGGAAAATGGTTGAAAACAAATAGAAAATTCATGATACGAGTCTTAAAAATTTAAGTAACTCAACTGAAATTGAATTAGCGCAAAGTTAAAGCCAAGGAAATTTTTATTATTTCTGTATTCGTTTAAAAAGCGAGTCATCGCTGACGCTTTTTCAGTAATGATCATTAGAGGAAAATTTTCAACACAAAACACGCTATGCGCTGGCGTTGAGTGAAATAAACTACTCATTAGCGACGAGAGGGAAAAACAGGAAAATGAACTAATTGCGACCGCGTTCGAGGAGCATTAGATAGTAGAGTGTACCAAGGATAAGTGCTTCACCACACGCGCGCGCGCGTAGAAAAAGTTTGCTTTTTGCCGGCTTTGGTCGACGCAGAGAAAGAAAAGAATTCAAGTTTGGCGCAGAAAAGCAAAAAGAAACGTCAAGACATGCTTCTCCTTTCTTCAAGTTGTCCACTCACTACGCCACAAAGTTTGCTTGATTAATTACAACACACATCGTCCGTTGTCTTTAGTTTGTTACAAATCTGTTGTTTTTCACCCCTTTGACTCAACTGCACCTCTCGGGTCTTAATCAATTCTTCACTTTTGTTTAATGCACGAGGTAATTTGAACAACTGTAGTCATTAAATACTTCTTCAAATCAATAAACAATGGAAGCCGGTGGTGGTTACCTTGTTTCAGGGACAGAAACAAATGCATCGGGTGTAATGCTTGTTTTTCGAGCGATATTAACATGCGTTTATTGATATTCCGCGGAGTAAGTGGTTTTTCGTGTTGGAATGAATTTCGCTGTTTTCATAGAGGGGTTAATAAAAAACGGGCTGCATAATTTACAAACACGGACCTTACATATTTATATTGGTTATTTATTATTGACAAACTCGACCGCAATTTTACTCCCGCCGCCGATATGTTCGCCATTAGTATTCGGTTCGTTCGCCTGCCGCCGGATGAGGGTTTCTTTTGAATAAGTAATTCGCGAAGAACATAAATTTCCTCGGGAAATATGCGCGCCGTACATATTGAATTTATAGAAATCTTGCCGAAAATACAAATAACCCCTCAAGCTGTATACATGTAGTAAATAAATTTTTCATAAATATTTACGCAAAAAAAAACTCCAATAAAAAAATTCCAGAACAAGTTGATGTCATCAAGATTTCCAAACGATAAAATTATACGTAGCAAAAAAAAGTATGTAAGTATCGAGAGAATAAACGACTTCGAAAAAGGAAAATTGTCTATACTATAAATAACTGCGTAATAAAATTAAGGCAATAAAGAAAAAAGGTGATATGAAAAACTAAAGTGTCGAGCATAACATTGAAATAATTATTAAGTATACCTAGAAACTTTGCCAAAAATTGATTTATGATGGCTTTTTAATTACCGCCTCTTTCTCTTTCGCCTTTTTGCATTTTCTCATTACATTTTCCCCGTATTTCCTTTCAACTTCTTTGCATTTACGCCACAAGTAAAAAGCAAAAAGCCAAACTCAAACTCAATGCAAGAACCGCAACAAAACAGTAAACATATTCAACTACTTTTTCAGTTATGAAAAGCGCCGCGCCAACTTCTTACATTATGCTCAATGCACTCAGAGGAAAAAGTAAAGCCGAACAGAATTACCAATTCCGTTGCAACAAATTCTTTACCGGAAATGAGAACCATAAACAAAGAACATTTCAGTAGTAATGAAATTACAAATTAATAAATACGTTTCTTACCTCAAAAGAAAATTTCTTCTGCTTGTCGCGATGACTCAGCATTGCACACTGGTTCCAAATGGCATATTTTGGACAAACCTTAATATTTCAATAACCCGT
>JARJDV010000362.1:0-34155 GCA_030264675.1 Anaulacaspis nigra | reverse complement strand
GAGAAGGGTGCACAAATTGTGGACATTTTCATTTGTGATGTAGTTGGTAGTACCTAAATGATCCGAGAAAGTTATAATGGTAAAGTCAATTATCCAATTTTTAGCAGTGTTTTCGTTTTCCCAGTTTTAGGAGTGCCTAATTCAGGGATAATAAGTGGTAAGTAGCTAATATAGATTTTAGTTTTCTTTCCATATTACACGTTTATTGCCATGCCACTCGAATTTGGGTGATTCAAAATATTACGCCAGCATCATCCACGCATGGCCTAATTTTATTACTGTTAATATGTTGTTTGCGCCCGTTTCGTCATGTTGAGACACGTATTATACGTGCATATTACATTATTTTCTACTGTTACAACAATGTCATAAATTTTGGTCAGGAACCATTTGTAGCGAAACATATCCGAAATGCATAACGCGTACAACCTAGAAGTGCAAGAACTGTTTTCCTTCTTTGAGTTACCGGGCTTATCTTGAACAGGGCGGCAAAACTTTAGTTGTTTCGGTCGGCGGCAGGATTAGTTAGTTGGCGGAATAGCCAGCGCAAATCCTTGTCGATTCGCATGCGCGTACATCTGAATGACAAATGTCATCGATACACATAACAAACATAATGCATTTTGATGAGTTATTAGCTACGATAGTTGGGTATTGTGTTCGGTTTGAGCGCTTTGTACGTTCGATCGCAATGACATCTGCGCCTCTGGGATTCGATTCACGTTGTTGTGTTCCCAGTACATGCATTAATACCTGATATACATGGTATTTCAATAATAATTAAATTTGAAGCCAGGGACATTCAGCAAGGAATTATTTTTAATAACAGAATCGATAATTTCAATAAATAATTTAGCCAACTATTGCCGTAAATTGCACTATTAACTGTGCGTCACTGGCTGCGAAGACGTGTTCCAGGTATTTTCTAATCAATTGCATTATTATGGGTTGTTACATTAGCGCGATTAAAAGGCACCTTCTTTATTTATTTATTGATCGGGAAACGTTTCACGACGATTAGTCATCGCGTTATTAAACGTGAATTGACAAAGCGCGCACGTTATCATCACTTTATTGTTTCTACACTCGTAAAGCAAACATCATTATGATGATGCAAAGAGAAAAAGGCAAAAAGTTACAATAAAGTATTGCAAAATGCAAGAGTAATGAGCGTAATGAAAAGCGAGTTTATTGTTATGGCTGGCGAGGTCGATGGCGTCTTTTAATGATGTTGTTTAATGAATTTAAATGTTTCATGATACACACAACACATTAAGCAAATGAGATCGGTGACACTTTTTATTGCTTTTTTATCGCGATTAAACCGCTTTTTAACAACGGCAAAGAGCGAATTAAATATAAGAAAAAAGCGCGGCGTTCATTGTTTATTAACGTAGTGAAGACGAACTAATTAACTTGCGTATTTGACGCCTTCGTGGAACGAAAACAATGGCGTCGGATTAGCAACAAAAACGCGTAAATATTTAATTTTGCGCCAAGTTCGGCGGCGGAGTAAAGTCAATTTGCACGCGCGCGCACGCTGCGTCTTTGACAAGTTGTATTTGCGCGGCGCGTGGGGGCGGCACGCCTAATGAAAATAAGGGAAAGTGAAGTAATTTTGTTATTACTTATTCGCTGATAATGGCTTAATGAATAATTAACGAGCGAACCTGAGCGAAGACCCGGAGGGTCTTTGTCTTGTCTTTCTGTATCCTTCGGGTGCGTATTCTACGTCGCAATCGAATTAACGCGTCGCCGACTTTCGAGTGACACTAAAACGCGCCCCACAATGGTTCAACTTTTTGAATTTAATATAAATTTTACTTTTGCGAAGTTTAAATTTGGGTAAGAGATAGAAATGTACAAAATAAAATTTGTAATCAATGTTTATAGAGGAAGGAAAACAATTCATTTGAACAATTTCTGCATAGCATATCATTAAATAATTCATAAGTATCTTTCGTTTAGCAAAACTGTAATAATATGGCGCTTACAATCTTCGTAGCCTGTCTTGGCAATTGGAGAAAAACGCGCAACAACTCCTTCTCGCTATTATTCTACATAATTTGAGTGAATAAGTTGAAGGAAGCGAAGGATAGATAATAAATGATATCTTAGGAAATGAGTGTGCGTCGGGAAAACAGCGGTCGCCGCGTTACGTACGGCGCATACATTATTTATGAAAAACAAAAATAATAGCGCAGAAAATTGTCGGCCTGATTGTTTTTCGATGAATTTTCCTTCCTCCGACGCGGCTTGTGCATCGACTATCGAATAAACATCATCAGACGAGGGCGCATAATCAAATAAAAAGGAGGCTAACGTCATTCGCCTGCGCAAACAAAGTACGTCGCGCAGCCATCATGATAATTCATCAAAATTATATCAATTTCCAAGTGAAATTACAGACGGCTACTAAAAAGTCGTAATAATCTAGATAGGGGATATCGGGCGAATATATTATATACAATGCAAGCCACGGGAAGAGAATGTAAAAAAGTAAGAAGAGAAGAAGTACGTACACTGAGAGTGAATAACAACAACAACAGCAACAGCAAGAAGAGAACGTGCGCGCGTGTGACAAGACGACAAATGGAACAATGAGTAATGCTTACTCGCATTACTCACATTTATTACATTTATTACACTCATCAATTGAGGTTGATAAATGTTTGCGCTTCGATTTTGTTTTTCATACCGCGAACACGCGCGCATGTAAAACACATTTGCATTCGTTTCGTATTGAGTTTCTTCTTTTGTCAAGTTAGGAATCACGATGGAGTGATGACGAACAATGTTGTTGATGATGATGATGATGATTGTACAGATAGTGATACCACTGTTATAATGGTAGCTAATGTTACAATAGTCGTAATGATAATGATGATAAAAGTAATAAGGAAAGCGATATCAACGATACTTTTTTATAGTTAGATACATACATATTTGTTTTACTAATGGAATTCTAGAAAATTATCAACAAAAATCATCATGATAGATGTGGAAAAGTTTGTTATCCTTCCAGGATAAAGTAATTATCTGCTTACATTTCTAATTATCAGATAGAGAAATTTAAAAATTAAGTGAGGTTGACGTGAGTTGAGAAATTCACTCGTGTAGAAGGAAGAAAACAGAAAATAATTTCCTATTATGAATCAGAATTATGACTTTTTCGATATTTATGTGTTTGAATCGCGTGTCACTCCATCAAGATTTTATTACGGTACAGCTAATAGTGGCGTATTATTCATAGAAGAGAATAGGAAATATTGTATTACGAAAATTACTCAACATTTACGATACATACTCGATGTATCGTTATACATGAACAATGAAGAACCGGTTAGGTACATATTAGAAATATTGAGCAATAGTATCGAGCACCGGAGGCGGCAGACTTTTATATTCGCATGTGTGCGTCGCGTTTCATGCTTTGCTCGTTTCGGTCTGCTTCGATTTTTTCGACCGCCCCCAAAGGGAAAGATTTATATATTTTTTATATTTTTACAATCACCGTGCTTGGCACAAAGTGTATCGAACGTTGAGCGCGTTGTTTGTGTGTCCGCTTCATAAATTACTAATTGCCTCTCAATTGCACGCCTATATATTCTCATACAGGGTGTTCTCACGACGAGCATACACATCATAAATCACATCAATCGGAAGAAAAACATTCATCGAAAAAATTCCTACGGACGAATAAAAAACACTCGTAGAAAGTGTAGTTGCATAGCACGGACTAAATAATTAATCATTTCAAATGACAACTATGCGAAGTAATCCATATGCATTAGTCGAGCAAATGACTGTTTTATGTTTGTTTCGTTTATGACGATTGCACGAGTTTTTTGTAGGTTATCAAATATTTGTCACGTCCATTTTTTTTCAATACTTTATCCTTTACCTTTATCCACGTTTTTGTTCGGATACAAAAAAGTGAAGTAACGTATTGTAATTAATCATCGCATTTAGTTTACTATTGATTTACGCAATATTTCAATTATTTTTTTCACAGTTACAGGTAAAAATGTCTCACCGTATTTCGCCTAATGCGTTTGGTCGTGAGGTAGTCGAGGGTTATTTCTGTAGTCGGGGTGCTGTTTGCTCGATGCTGATATGCGAGTTTTCAGTTGCTTAAACAAGGCAAAATGTGGAAAAACGTCGTTATTTATGGCTGCGGTGCGCATTCGCGTATCTGCACGGTGCACACGCGCGCTTGATGTACGAGCTGTGAGCCGAAAATCGGGAAAAAGCCACCACCGCCGTCGCCGCTGCTGCCCCTCACGCTCGCCGCGCGCAGATGAGTGAAATGTGTATGTTGCATTAAATGAAATACACGCGCGTGCGTTTTAATTATTACCTAAGGGTCATCTCATCTCTCGTCTCGTGTTGCGGCATGTGTTTTTTCACAGTACACCGCCACCGTTGCCGCCGCCACCACTACCGCTGCTGCCGCCGTCGACATTGTGTGTATTAAAACAACAAAAGTCAACTTTTGCCGACTGGCCTAGCCTTGAATAATGCTTTCAAATTAATTAATTCACCTTCTCGAGGTGCTGCTGGCTTGTTGCTTCCGTTTTCAACCGCCGCCGGCCTATGCATTTAAATTAAAGTTGAACTCTACGCGCATACATTGTTTGTTATCCTTTTCGCGAATTATCCATCCATCCGTCGGTATTATTATTATTTGCGAATTGTTGATGTTGCTGATGAACATGCAGTCGACGCGTAATTAAATTGTACTTTAAGTTACAAAACGGATGAGTGAAAATCGAACGACACTTGAAGAGCGTCAGCGATATTTTGTTTTCTTTTGCGATTTACGCCGCCGCCCCTTCATCCCTTGCGACTTTTATTGCCGCTAAAAGCACGCGCTCGCCCTCTCGTACGCGACAGAATTTTTGCGCGCACTTTTAAGGGGCAGACCATGAAGAAAATAAAAAACCGAAAACGATGTACGAAACATTAAACAGGCCTATAATATTACATCAAATTAAAGTGCAACGTTCTTTCGATCTTGAATTATATACCATATGTTTTTACTATTTTTCGTAGCATAAATACGATAATAATGGTTAAAGTTTAGAAATTTAAAGATAAAGTTTGTAGGAGGAAATTTAGGGATATTTAATTTTTGTAGAGAGGAAGAGAAAAAGGATAATTTGAACAAGATGTATGAATGCGAAAGGAGCACACCGCGTTGAAAAATACGCGTTTTATGCTTGCCGCCAATCGATCCGTTTTTTATTGGCGTGTCCACGCTTTTGATTCTCTTGCTTTTTCCTAGTTATTTCTTGAGCGCGGGTAAAAGGCTTTGGAGTCGATTTTCCACTTTTGGCTCGCGCCGTGATTCCCCCTTTTGCCTACCATCACCAGCGTGCTTTACATCCCCTGTGCATGCGTGTTTTTGTTTGTGTTCGTTCCCGTGTGCGCGGCTTGCATCGATGGAATTGCGATTTGTATGCTTTTCTCTTCCGCCGTTTTTGCCAATCGCGCGCGCGCCCTCACCTCGATCGTAAAAAATAACGGCGTGCTCGCTGCGCCCTAAATGACGACACATACAGGCAGGTGCAATTAATTTCTTATTGGCGTTCGGCTTTGTCAAACTGATTTAGCGCACAAGTCGCATTAAACTTATGTTACCTCTCATAAAAAATGAATTCACTTACATTTATGACTTGACTCATTTTATCGCTTAATACACGAAATTATCCTGATTTATTTTTCTGGTTGGATTTGATTCGTCTATCGTTGAAAGTTAGTATAGTTGACTTTAAATTTTAACCAAAACTTTAACCATTTGCATTCCGCGCCTCGCTTTTTGTGAGCGCTCGCTTGCCATCGACACTTGAAGCATCCATCTATAGATTGTAGTAGTAAATTGGTTTGTACTAAATTTACATATAAATCGGTAAGGACCCGGGGATGCTTCATTCTCATGAACACGTTTTCTTTTCCTGCTGCTCCTTACGGTGCGCTGCGTGGCAGGACGGGAATCACAAGAATGGAACGCGCGCTACCTATTCCGTGATTGTAGTCGCGCGCTTATTTCTTCGTCCTCCTCTTCGTACGTCGTTCTCTTAGCGTGTCGATTGAGATTTCGGAAAAATTTCTATCAATCAAAGTTTGCGTGTTTTCGCATGAAGGTGTATTCTTCGCGGCTGTGCGCATACGGAAGGAAGAGTCAACTTTGTGGACGCGTGCAAGTGACGATAAAAACGTATTCCGTCAAACGTTGACGGACTGAGTTTGATGAATTTGCTTCCTGCGCGCGGGGGTTTTAATAAAATTTCAAGATTTCAGAATAATTGAAAATCTTGGAAAATCTGTTTTTCCCTCGTTTCTTTTTAATCTATTTGCCGCTGAACGACAACACTCATCGTCATCACGAGTATTGTCTTCGTGTTGCTTGCCAAAATCGTTTCCTCGCATGCTAAGTTATGAACTCGTTGCCAAAATTGAATCGAATTGCAATGCGCGAGAAGTCACCATCACCACCACGACCAGCAACAGCGGCAAAGAATCAGCAAAGACGCGTAAACTCAAACTCAATTTTAATCCATTTTCAAAACGACTTTTCGCTATCTTCGCATCGTCTCATTCGTTTCGAATGCATTGCGTTATCTTGCTTGTGTTTTAATGTTATTTATTCGGTTGTTTGTTGCAGATAAGTGGCTCGCCAGCAAGTGTTTCCTTCGCGAGTTAAGTGCCGTCTCCAGTGGGATTTTTACCATCAAAACACATAATTCGCACAATGGGGAGCTTATCGTTCGTGTTCTGCTTGATGGCCGTCGTTTCGTCTACCTATGGTGAGTACAACTTTAACTTTTTTATCGCCGTTTTAACATTACGAATGATTTGAACGTGCGATCCTGCCGAATTAAGTTTTGCACGTATTTAAGAAAAACAAGGATTACAAATAAGCGAAAGTGTTCATTCTTACTAGTTTAGGTGGGTAAGGAGTGCTGAATAAAACTTAATTTCTAGGGGGAAATTAAGAAATAATATTCTTTCTCAAAGGGGGTTGCGGCGGCAGGTCAAATTTGGGAATCACTGCAATAGGATATGCTGAATAAACTGATACGAAGCTTGTTTCTTGCTTCGGAAATCGAGAAATCGAAGAACCAGGAAAACTGTAATGTAACAGTCGGTTGTCATTCATCCTTTGTTCGCGTTTGATACCGAAAGAATTTCAAATTCTGCGCTTGTTTTCTTGGGGATTTTTATGATTTCTAACGTTTCCCTTGCATCTTGCATACATGCATGTTCTGCAAGGATTGTCGCAAGCAGAGCTGTTGAATATTTTTGCCATTTGCACCATTTGTAGCACGTTTTTACATGTGCGCTGAATATTTGCACGCCACTAAAAAGTTACGGGCTTCGAATGTATTCCTGATAAAAATTTAGGGATGCCGAGGCGTGCGAAAATTGATTTTTGAAATTTGAGAACGTACAACAATAGTATGTACTTATCTGAAGATAAAAGCTTATGGAAGAAATATAACGCGTGCAGGCGCTGCAGTAAACTTCGGACGGCGGACGTTTTTATGAGTCCCAGAAATATGGGGACATCATTTGCGGGCGCTCGCGCTATAATGGACGATGCGGCCAAGCAGGACACTGCGGCGGTAGCGACATAGGAACAATGCGAGTGGAGGCGGCAGCGGAGGCGGTGGCAGTCTTGGTGCACGTTAAGAGCAATGTGATTTGCGAGCGATCCAAGCCATCCGCCGTGTGGTGATGTGTAATAGTCTTTTCTTTGCTATTCTTCGCCCCCCATCAAGTTCGTTTACCCATCTTATATACCCGCCAGGGGAGTTTTTCTGATCTTTCATATTTCTTTACGTCTCAGCGTTTTTCTTTATGTCGCCAAAGGGTTAATATTCGCAAGGAAATCGATGCCGCAAAGTGGGTCATACATGCTACAATTGTGACATTGTTTAACCTTGAATTAAAGCAATGGGGCGTATGAAAAAGACAAAAAGTCATAACAATTCAATCCGTATTATGCGCATAGTTATTAGACATGGCTGCTTGGCAGGATTGCAAAGACGGCAACGGCGCGCAATCCGTTCGAATCCTGTTTGCCGTAATCTCATTCGACAGTGAAATTGAAATTACTTTCCGACGAGTGTACACTAGTAGTTTACATAGTTTACATATGCACTTCATGTCGCTGCCGAGTTCGCCACTACAGAGTCTCAATAGAGTCAAGTTCTTCCTTCTGCTCCTGTTCGTGCATTTACTTTCCAACTTGCACGTGCTCGCCGCACACAGACTTTAAGAACTGTAAGCGCACGCCTTCAAAGTTTTAACGTAAGCATCGAGTTTAATTTTTCAAATGCACAATTTGCAAGCTTTCGACCGAGTTTGTTCAATCACCGAATACATATTTTTAAATTGTCATCAAGTGCTATTGAATTTTCAATAATGGTCCAAGTTTGACGCAGGGCGATGAAATAGTTTGTAGGGTTGGACAAAGTTTTGAAAAACTTTGGATGTTTAAAAGGATAACAAATTCACGTGGGGCAAAAAGTAGGAAATTTAATTTTCATAGAATTGATTAAATTCGTAGAGCATTTTTACTTAGAGAAAAAGTCTTAAAGAAACATTTGGTATGAGCTTTAGGATTTAGGTTTCGGTTAGATCGGAGGTAAGTCCGGACATCCTTCGGGTTGCAACCGGACTTGGCTACAAGACGCATTAAAGCTGCCGAAACTTTCCGATTAGATAAGCTTCCGAACCACTAACCCCGTTTATCCCCCCGAACCCGAGATGCATCTGACTCTGACATCTGCGGAGACGTAAAGTGTTGCAGCACTTTGAATGAAGCGCACGAGTGCTGGAAAAAATCTTTGCTCTACTTTCAAGGACGAGGAAAACAAGATGAGAATGTATTGATAAATATTTTGAAGAGCTGTGAAATACTTGCGAATGGAAAAGTGAAAAAAGGACGACGCGGCCCAGTTTTGCACCGCACACTTCACAAAGAAGTAGAAAGCTTTTAGTGACCTAATTATAAAATCAGCGCGCTTTTTAACGCTGCGCGACAAGTCCTTGCGAGAGAGTGCGGAAAGGCGTCGTGTGCGCGTTTGGACAACCGCCGTCCGCACCCTTGCGTACGAGGACGCTCCCCGAGCGCACGCCGCCACCGTCACCACGGTTGCCGCCACCGCCGCTGGAAATAACAAGGCACGCCGGAGCGCAACCGAGATGGGCATTACGGGCGGCAGTGGCGCGCACGCACGCTCTCTTTTTTAACCCTCTTTGCGCGCAAGGACCACGAGTTGAGGGTGAATGATGCTTGATATAAATAGGGGTCGGTTCATTACCCCTTAAAATTTACAACGAGTGCTCGCGCTCCACTTCAGCGCTCAGTGATTTCATCAAGCACTTTAAAAAATAATGCAAACTAATTTGTAAAAATTAGCACAAATTAAGACGAATCCTGCGCATTCCGCAGAGACAGCAGAAAGATGACGAAAAATGTTAGCTTTGCTATTTTGATATGCCGCGCTTCGGAATGAGGAAAATCTGGGAAATCTATGAAAGACTAGAAGGATAAGCGGTCCTTTTGTACGCGCGTCGTGAAATTGAGGAGAAAGTCGGGAACAAAAGGAGTGCGAGTACTGAAGCGTACCCGATTTAATCATTTTATAATCTTGAACTAATCTCCAATTACAAATGCTTAATCCGTATTTGTTTCAATTTATTTTCGTCTTTTGACGCAACTAGACTAAGTGAAAGAAACGAACTATCATCATAAAAGTTATACTTTGATCGTGGAGATTTTGATTTTAAATATTTTAGTAGTTACCTAAGCATTTCTATTACGCATAGTGTATAGGACCGTGTGGGGGTGTATTCGTAGGGATATTTTGTTATTTTAGACCGCATTTGACGTTATTCCGTGTTTAAGGGTAGGCGAAAGGACGGCGGGAAGTAACTCTAGGTGCATTTAGTGTGTGCTCGGGTTGGGCATCGAATATAATCGTTTTATAATCCGCCACTAATCCGCAATTACAAATAACTAATCCCCTTTTATACGTTCCTCTTCGGGCCGAGCCGAGCGAGTGCGTATTCAACGTAAACGCGCGTTGAGCAAGCCGAGAGTTTAGTACACAGTGCGGAGAGATATCCACTCAAACACGACGGAATGTATGCACCTTTTGCCCGCTTCGCCGAGCACGAAACCCTTCAATTACAGAAGGCGCACATTTTTCAACGTTTGCGGCGCTTAAGTGCAGGCCGCACGAATAACAATTTCGTGCCCCAGATATGATTGTTGCCAAGAATATTTCGGGAATATGCCAAACGCACTCACGTGCTCGCGAATAAACGAGAATGAGGGATGAAAACGAGCCAGATTTACTCTTCAAATTCCGGTTTATATTTATTTTGTTTTTCTGCATCACAAAAAGTTTAGTCCTAATATAAAACTAAATGCAGAGCTGGATTTGGAATTATTTCGTAGCATATGCAGAGGTGTATTCAGTGGTGGATCTAAAAATATTTCGCAATATTTGCATACCTATGGCATTTCCATATTTACATATCATTTGACGCGCACGTGTATTATTATAATGTAGTGCGGAGGCGGTGGGAGGCCGATGGCTCCGCTGCGAAATGTATTAGCGTGTGACGGGAATGCTCAACGCCAAAGAAGCAGCACTTGGCAGCGGCGCGACGCTGATTATAAATGCCGGCGCTGTTTCTTTATGAAAATGAGCGCGCCGCACCCCATTTGGCCTTAGTAAGTCGCTTGTGCGCGCGTACACGCCGAGCGGTGGTTTTGTAATAATTATGCGCGATGACTGAGAGAATAGCATATTCGCAAGACGCCGACGCTGCCGCTGCCGCCTCCTCGGCTCGGCTAATATTCCTTGCGCGCGACCGCAGCTTCTCTCGCATCTACATTCTGCGGTTGCTGCATAACTACGCTCGCTAGTAGTTGCAATTCGCTTTCTTCCCTTTGCATGCGTACTTAATAGATAACACACTCCATTGCTAATTACTAACCTGCGAATGTTTTAAATATTCACAGCTTCGTTGAAACGCATTTTTGATACGTGCGGGAGTTCAAATATTGAAGCTGCTTTCAGTGTGCTAATAATACTCAATTGAAACGAAAATACGATAAGGAAAATATCAAACAAGTGCGCGTCGAATTGCTGATGATAATCTGCAACAAAGCTAAAAATAAGCAAAACAAACAGAGAAATAGACGAGCGAATTGATTCCTTTAGCCGAGAGAAGAAGAACTCGCTTCGTCTCAATACGATTCCTTTCTTGCGCGTCCTGATGATCAAGATAGCGAGGCAGAAGCCGAAAATTGAATTTCGCAGCATCGAAACGCCGAAGTAACATCTTCCTCGCATTGTTCATTCACCTTTCTATCGAGTTACAAACCGCCGAGAATAAAACGAAAAACGCCCGCGGAAAGAAAGCGCTCGCTGCTCGGAACTACAAAGATGAAGAACGAACCGGCAGTGTTCCTAATTGTTTTGCGCGTGCGGCACGAGGAACAATAGCGCTAAAAATATTAAAATAAGTGTGGTGTCGGCGGTTGCTGAACCAAGCAACACGCGTGCAACGTGCGCTGAAGAGAGAGGCGGCAAGAGCGCGGAAGTCTGGCGCGCGCCGCCACGCGGAGATCGATACCCGAAATTGCCCAACCCCGACCACCCTCCAGCCGCCGAGGAGCAGCATGCTTTGTGCGCACGAGAAGCGCGTGCGCGCGACCAAATCAGAAAAAGCTGCTGCTGCTGCTTCTGCTTCTGCTCATGCTTATTTCTTCAGCGAAAAGACGAAGCAACTATCAGGACAAAGTAAAGCCTTTCACAGCGAAGGCGAAGAATGAATTCGTTTGCCTCTTTCTTCGACTCAAGTAAACTTTTTCCCTGTGAGGAAAATCCGAACGCAAGCGCAAGTGCACTTGCGATGCGCATGCCGAACTGCGTACAAATATTGCATTGGGGCCGGCAGCGTGTTGTGCAATTGTGCATCGCATTTGTAAGGCAACGAATCATCGAGCGAGTAAATAGAATTATCGAATTGTTTGCCTATTAATTGGTTGAAAAACGCACGCTGCGTTCGTCTCGCACCGAATGCAATTCGTTTGTTCGATTTGCGGTTTCATTATTTATTTCCCTCTTTTTCATCTCGTCGTTGTTGCATTATTATTCGCGTGCATATTTCAGCCTCCGGTGGTGCTGCGAGGGTAGGCGATTGCCTGCTGATTTTTCGGGATGGGGATGTTTCGTACCCAATTTCGATTTTATTTATTTATTAATTTATTTATTTGCGCGCGTTTCGCATAGCGTATGAGAACGATCTGCTCACGCATTCTGCTAATAATCACACATGAATTGGCATTTTTCACATACCCCTCGTACAGGGTGTTTTCGCTATTTGCGCCATTTGGCAAAACATTGCGAGTGGTGGATTAATTTAAGCATGAATTTTGTAGACATACGTAGTTTTGTGATAAAATAGTATGGTAAATAAAATATTTTCCATTATCGAGTGGACTTGCGGCAGTGTGTATCTCAATACCGTGTTTATTATTCATGAGTTTCACGTCTATTTGCGTGTGGTTTGTACGAGTACTACGTGCGTTGCATATTTATTCGTTTGTTGTCTCTCATAATCAACAAATATTTATGAAAATTCGGGGTGGATTTTTATTTACTTTTCGCAATTATAAAAAATCTCTGATTCTACACCAAATTTTTTAATATTTATCCCAGTCCCTCACACATAAGGTAAAACAAAATATCTGGCATCAGAAATGGGGGTAAACATCGATAAATTGCTAGCTAGCCATCTACCCCTTTCGGCATGCGTGCCTTTTTGTTGTAATTTAGCGCTTCGACACTTTGCGGACGCGCGTAACAGATGTCGCATGCTCGATTGACGTTTTTACTCATGCCGCCACCCTCGCGACTCACCCTGTCCGGCGCGATAATAATGCCCAAGCCGCACGCTTCCAACGGGGATGAGATGGGCTTTTCACACTGTGCGTCCGACGATTTTCCGATCAGCAAAAGCGTCGTTACGTAACGAAGGTGGCGATCTCATATCTTGCCAACCGTAGGAAAATTCGACATAATTGAAAATCTTATCAAATGAAATCTGTGACAAAAACGAAATACACGAAGCCGATTTACACGCTTGTCAGTTGCGATGTTATTAAAATCTTTATTTCGATTAAGTTTTCTGGGCTTTTTCCGCATGAGGTTAGCATTTTCAGCGTTTAGTTTGTGTAGTGAGGGCACATTTGAGCGTGAAAGCAGATTCGAAGCGGGCGCTTAGCTTAATACGGCGTAACGCATCCATTATCATATTTCGTCATGTGTTGTAAACGCGCCCCTTGCGGTGCTGGCGGTGGCGCTGCCGACGATGTGCTAATATGCTAAATACAGCGAACGCATCCTAGTCAAATCGAGCGTAGATTGCAATGTGTCATCATTTGCTTTCAAACTTATAAGTCAAGAATTCTTTCCTTCATATTTCACTAGCACAAATGCGTAGAATACTTAGCATATGTTGAGCACTGGATAATTGAGAAATATTCACGGTGCGTTTGTGTTTAATGCATTTAAACGAATTGAGTACAGAAACAAATCAATAATCGGATTAGTTTGTCAATAAAACACGGCATAAATTCGACATAGATTTAGGGATTAGTAATAGATTCTTAACGATTGATTATTTCTTTATTTAACGAACGCAGCGCGGCAGACGTGCGTATTGAATGAAACGACAGGGAAGTAAATTAATTTATCACCGATTTGTTTTTATCCCCGACGCTTCTTTTTTGTTTTGTTTCTAATCTTGTTCCACGAAGTGTGCGCCGCCTCTTCCTGCGCGTAAAGAGAGGGTGCACTCTCAGCATGTCGATCCGTACACAATTGCTGAGCCTCCAGTGCCGGCGTTGCCGCCGCCGTGCGCAACGAGGAAGATTGATTCGGCGCCGTTATAGACTCGGCGCACATCAATTCCACCGTCGGCGCTGCGGACTACAATGGGACTTGTAAGGGGTCACGTTTAATTAATTATTTGTACGAAACGTTTTCGGCCGATGCGCCGCCACCAAATGAAAACTCGTTTGTCCGCTTTACTAGGGGCGGCAGTGGCGGTGGCGGCGGCATGGACACTAGGGACTAGCAAAAACTACGCGCGCCGAAAAGAAAAAGAAGTTGCTGTGCGTTTCGTAATAAGCGGCGCGCACATGCACAGAGCGAGAAATGTTGGAATACTGAGTATAACCGTCTTACGAGTGTAATATTCAATTAAATGCGTTGATTAAAACCATTTAACACTCAAAGTTGCGGCGGCGCGCGCGCTCTTTTGTCCCGCCGAATGGAAGCGGAGCGAATTCTGCGGTCTCGCGAATTCCTCCTTTTTAACAGCGCGCGCAAACTTGAAACTCGCGAGAGTTGTGTTTGAAGTCATGACGATGGCTGAAAACATTCTTTAATACTTTTTAAGCCGCTTAACTGATACTTACAAAAGGGATTTCTTCCGCGCGTTTAACCGTCGAACAATGAATGTGCGCATATACGATGTGCTCGAACGAAATACAGTCGATTTCGGTTATAACGACTGTTGCTGTACACAAAAGATTTCCTTAAATGATTTCCAAGTGGATTGCACTGTATGTCGATTTCTATCAGCCAAGTTTTGAGTGTTTAACAATAATTATTATAATTAAGGAAACAATTTAGTGCGTAATAAACGCAAGTTAATTGCGTGAACAACGATGCGCGTCAATTGCACACTTGAGTATTTAATTTAAAGTTGAAAATTTCGAAGAGGAAGGACAAAGGATAAGCTGACGAACGCAGCGACGACAACAAGCTGCGGTCATTCTGCGTTCAATCAAGCAAGTTTAATTTGAAATTCTGCGACACGAGAGGCGGGTTATTTTTAGACACATATTGCAAGAGTGTGTGTGCGTGCGCACGCTCTTGATAATACAGTGACCTGTATATTGCGCAAACAAATACCGTCAAATGCATTGTAAGTGCTGTTTACATTCATTGCGTTTAGGGCATCACCAGCAGCCGTCCTTCATCGCGCGCGCGCTGACATTTAAAAAAGCAGCAGCGTTCATAAATGATATGCGTTCCGGGGGATGATTTATGATAACAATTGAAACACTTTGCCAATACCGTGTGACACAATCAGGCGCATTGTGCGGATGAACGGACGCGTGTACAAATAGCAATAACAATACTCATAAATTTAGAAAAGTTTGATCATCGTGTTGATGATCGTAGATGGGATGCGAATAGGGATGCGCGCGAGGGATAAGCGCACCGTGGAAGGGTGCACTGAACGGGGGCTGGGATGGGGCCAATGTGAAGGGAGCTTTAATTTTGGGAATTAAACAGTATCTGTATTTACACGCGATCGGAGCGTTCAAAAATGACAGCCAAGTGCGGATTGAAACAAGATTTATACGAAAAAATTACTACTATTTGTTAGAGATCTGCTTTTTCATTCATTTTTAAAACGGGGAATTAATTTTGAGCTATGAAAAGGGTGAAAAGTGGAAGGAAATTTTCACAATTGATCAGGATTTTGCAGCATGGAGTATTCCAATTTTTGTTTTTCCGGAAAATCATCGGAAACAAAGTTGTTCATTCTGGTAAATAATGTTGAACGAATTTAGCGCACAATAGCAGCACAACATATTTTAGGGATGAAGTTATTTGGGGGAAGCATTAAATTCTCTCTTGACTAATCAGGCAAAACGAACGCATTTCTACCTTTCTCACGAGTGAAATACATTTATTGTATGTAGATGTATATTTATTCTAATAAAGTAAAAGCTAGGCTTGCCGGTGAATGACGATGTGTTCGATGTAAGCAGGGCTTACAATTTGCGCATTGAATACGCGCGCTTGCGCCTCGAAAATGTTTGGAAACCTTTGGCGGGCGGCGGTGGAACGTAGAAGTACATGTTGAATGCACATTTCAGCATCATACACACGCATAAATACAATGTTTGGCTGGCTGCTCGCATGCTTGCGGAACATATAATAATGTGCCAGTTAAATCTCGCCCAAGTTCACAATCGGTGAGGGCAAATATACGTATTCGCATTGTACGTACGATGCGTTATTACTACCAGTACGTACATTCCCTTTCTTGTGCTTCTGCTACCACTGGATCGTTGTTGTGGTGGTAGTCGTACAGATTCCATATTTCGCCCCGAAAACGTATTCTATTTTGATTACCTAACATTTCATTCGAACACAATACGTACGTATGTTGGATATTTATTTACTTGTACTTTTGCCAGCGAATCAACCTTTATTTTCTTCGAGTTTGCGCTTCATATTCGTTTGCACTTTGCATTTTGCATTACGGCTTTGTCCGCGTTTTTCCTTCTTGCGCGCAACGCAAAGCAATTCCGAATCAATTGCACTCGTTGTTTGTTGTTTGTGCAATGCAACTCAGCACTTGAGCATGCGTTCATCCGGTTGCACACTCACGACGTGTAAGCTTAAACAAATATTATTCGTTTAGATTTGATGTATTTGGCGAATTTCTTAAACATCTTGTATAAATGCAAAGAACGCTGCTTCGCACCGCGCTGAAACATTCATAAAGACTAAGCTCGGGAGCGGCAGTAACAGTGGCAACGCTGTCTGCACCACGCGCCCTCCGGCATTACATATTTCGCTAATATCCACATATTTCGCATTTCGCGTTTCATTCGCTGATAGCGCCAAGATTTCCCGACGCGTCGAGACAGCGATGCGCACGAATCAAACAAAACTAAATAAATCCCGCTTGTAATTAGTTCCTCACCCTCTCCGCGCGCGCGAGAGCGCTGTCTGCATGTGTCGTGAGACGAGAAGAACACAACGTTCTCATTCCACGAAAAGTTTCGCTATTTGCGCGTTCCGGAGGGCGCAAGATAAATATTTGAAACAAAATTGCATTTCGTATGAAATAATGCCGCTGAAAGCGTTTTCGTACGTACATTGTTCATTTGCTTATTGTTTGCTTTGTATCTCAGGCGGAGTATTGTGGAAGTAGTAGTTTTCGCGAAAAAAGTTAAAATAATTAGATATTTCTTTATTTTCTCATCGTCTAATAATACTGCCACCCCTCCCGGAAAAATCAAATAAGCTTGAATGGCACTTGCGCATTATGCAACGTCGCTCATTCCTGACATGATTGATGACATTCTTCGTTCTTTTCGGGAATGTCCCTTGGCCTCTCAATATTTACACGCCTTTTTATAGTTATGAGTTTCCTGTCATAGTTTTTCCTCGTGTGTAGTTGTGCCAGCTCATCATTCGAGAAGTAGTAGTCGATTTCACATAATGACAATGTGCACCCTTCGTGAATTTCGCGTTGAGAACTTGCATCCCCCTCAAATGTTCGTTCAGCCCCCGTTTGAAAAATGTCACATGCGTTTATATTCTTGCTGCATGCGTTCATTGCAATTACGTGTATTGCAGTCATAAATTTTTATTACTTTTGCACACTTCCTGATAATATTCCAAGATTATTATCAGAGAATAAGAAACACGATTTTAAATATTTTATCGATCAATATGAGTTGTGTTGCTGGTATTTGGAATGGATGTTGAAATTTTGAATTTCGCTTTGTTTTGTTTTATTACGTCGCGTCTCATTTCATCCCCCAATATTGGGGGTGGTTGGTGGTGGGATGGAGTGTGGATGGACATTCGCATGGACGTTTTAGAACCCTCATCCATGCAATAAACATATTCATGCGCGGTTGTATCGGGTCAATATTTACCGAAGACACACATCATTTAACGATTACTCGACTGTACGCGCACACTCCATCTATAAACGTACATAACGATAGATAGCGAATTCGTTTTTTCATTTTTTGCATTTCGCTGTTTGTTTGCTTGTTTGTTTGTTCGTCTCGTTCGCGTTTTCCGGGATGGGGTCTCATTGCGGTGTGTGTGTGGCATTGATGCGCTGCCAACAGATACTTATCGTTATCAATTTGTGTCCTCAGTATTGGCGCTTTTCGCGACGCCTTTTTGGCAACATCTTGCGAAGGTCGCATTTTCGCTAACTTTCTTCATTTTTTCTCATTATTTGTCGTCGTTCTCCTCTTTTCCCCTATGACATCTTCAATGTCATGCGCTGAGCGAAAAGTAAGATTTTAATTTATGAATTTTACGGCGAAGCGGAAAATACGAAATGTTTGTTGTTCGAAGAACAAATTATTCGGGAAGGAATGAACGAGTTAAGCGCAGCCAGCGAGGACGAGTTGTCACGTAATAAATATCCATATCCGTGTGTAAGACGCCATCCCCTTAAAAGGGGATGCACATGTCGACGGCGGCAAGGAATGAGATCACGCTGTGCACCACTGCCGCCGCCGCCGTCGCCGCCGATGTTGAAGTCAACCATCGGGCGGCATGCAGCGAAAGACGTTTTGTTCGGCGACACATTCTGAATGCACGTCCGCGTCGATGTGTTACGTGTTGTTCGAACGTTCCTCACTTCGTCGCCGAGTGCGCCAATTGCCCTTTACAGCTTGGTCTTTTTACTCGTTGCTCTCTTGCACTTTAGACTTATTGAACTTGTTTCTACAAATTTAATAATTCCTTTTCGCTTAGTAAAATAATAGAAACGCAAAATGAGCGAATATACGCTCGTAGAATGCTGGAAACTGCGGTGGAAAATCAGGCGAAACATGGAAAATTGCGTTGCATTCTTGAACACGGGCTGCGCGCGAAATTCATTGTGCACCAATTCAGCGAGGCATTAAAACCATGAAACATCAATTGACGCGATCGATACATGCGGTTCACTTCTTCCTCGAGCGGCGGTGGCAAGCCAAGCCGGCTGGCGGCAGAGGCGGCACGCGAGAGAAAATTCAATATCGTGAATGATTGACACGAATGCTTATAACTCGATGCGTTCGTCGAGCAGCAAGTGCAGCAACCCCAAGCACTTCTTGCCCGCTTTGTCTTTGTTTTCCCTCTGCATTCAACACAATGACATCCAATGCCGTCTCTTCTGTGCCCGCCTCCTTTCAAATTCGACGTAGGTAATTTTATTAATAAATCAAAAAATTGCAATTAGGATTTCGCCAAAGTTGAATTGATTAAGCGCATCAATCATTATGCCGGTGAATTTTATCTTGCGTTTGAGAGAAGGAAATTTCCAATCCACTTGTTTGTGCTGCTAATCGTATTAGCATCACGTCGTAATCTTTCATTTCCGCTTCGTGTTGTATGCGAAGGAATCCTTTGCAATGAAAGCGCACGCGTCGAGCCGATGGTCAAACTCCATATGCGTGGATAACCTTTCACGAACGTATTATCCTGTCAGGATTTAAAGCCCTTTTGTTGTCCTTGCCGCCACTGCGTGCGTATATGAAGGGCAGGACAGGTGTCATTCGTGTCTACTTAAATGCTGCGCTGGATATGCGGAGCACCATCAAGTTTTCTTGCAGGTTTTCACCTATCAAATGACATTTCATTTTGTGCATCCCTTATCAAACGCATAATCTAATTGAGAATACGCACATCCACATCGAATATTTTATTTTCGCCCGAAATAAAATAAATATTTTTCATCACCCTTGTAATACGTGATTATAGAATGTATTCGGGTATTTCGCACACATCCGTCCGTTTTTGATCTCTCTGGGGGCGGTCCACAGACCGACGCTGTACAATATTATCACTCGCGGCGCGCACGAACAACAACAATAACAACGTCGGTGCGTCAACAACTGCCATACAAATGGATTTCGTGCGAAACATTCACGCAGCGCAGTTTGGTGTGTTTGTTGGTGAAATGAATGTGATATTAGTTCCGGATACGTGTGTGTGCGCTAGCCGCGAGACACTCAATTTATAACGCTCGAATTAATCTTGGACGAGCGCAGTTTGATTGACAACGCGAGGATTATCCTCATTCCGTCTGATTGCGTTAGCAATCATTCCGAGCGAGGAATGAACTACCATCCAATTCATTGATGGATACGTTGAGGAAATATGGAAAACCAGCGGGTTTTCATCGAGCCCTAGAAAAAATGTGATAGCCTATCGAAAGGTTCTTGACCTACGCAACCCTCGCACTTTCCACCCCTGCTAACCTCGTACCCTACCGCACTTTTAAGGGATTCCCGTGTGTCGTTTCCTCTGCTTTTATCATTGCACATGCGTATTAATAATTTGCGAGCGAGATCAAAAGGGGGATGAATTCTCGTACTTCTTATCGACACTGCTTACTCGCGAGTGGAAATCAAAAAGACGAGAAATAAATTGTGAAAATAGAGAAAATGGATATTTAAATAGTGAACTGGCCATAAATATAAAACGGAAATCAGACGAGTCCCGAAAAAACACGGAACGAATGAAATTGATGCAAGGGGGTGCTGCTGCTGCTGCTGCTACCGCTACCGCTGCGTTTTAACGTGGTAACATGTTAACCTTAAACACACAACAGCCACCCTCAAAGATACGAGTAGCGAGTGGGAGAAACGCGAAATCGAATGCATATCAAACGAAGAAGAGGCAGACGAGGAAAAACACGCGCCCTAAACAAACAAGAGACTTCTGTACCTTTCGCGCGATGGAAATCTTGGCGCGGCGGTAGAGTATAAAGGAATAAGAAAGCAGCCTTAAAATAGTTAATGGATTTAGAATCCGGCGAACAAATCGCACTCGAACGTTGCGTTCGAAAGGTTCGAAAGGTTGGACAAACAAAGCGTTTGTTCTGCGCCCGCGCGCGCGTATCTCCCGTCGTGTGTGTGTTCTTGTTTTCCGCGTTTCCGCTTTCCGTTTGCGCGCACGGCTCAATTCGCGCGCTCGTCGTCCTTGTTTCGCGTTTCCACTCAAAGGATCGCTCGTCTCTTATTCACGACAGCTTTAATGTTGCAACAAGCAAATGCGGAACCGAACAACTTTTTTCTTTCTTCCGAAGAGGAGAACTCATGAGCGCGTATGCAATATTTCTTCTTCGCGCTTCTTGCAGAATTTATGCGGATATCAGCATCCAACCTGACTCTAAATCTTGCACCTTCTTCAAGCTTCTTCTTTTTCTTCGATTTTATTACATTTTTAGCAAGTCTTTACTTCTTGTTTACGGTTTATTACACTTTTAAGATGCAAATTGATTTATTAAATTGCGCCACCTTCAGGATACAAAGGATGAATACGGGGTTTGAAATGAATAAAGTGCAACACCGAATAGTGTAGCAGTAGCAGCAGCAGCGGTGGTGGTGGCGGCGGTACTCGCTGAAATGTTAATTATTGACCGCCGGTTTTCGGTTTGTTTAAAGCCTGCGGTGTGTAAAACCGAGCAGCTGCTCGTCGCTCGTGCTATTCGTTTGTCTATTTCATCCCTCTTGCACGCGCGTATAATTTGTATACGGCATGCGTTGTTCTCACTCGTAAACGTGCTGAGTGGGTGGCATTTCGCAGAGTTCACCTTCGTTGCACTCGGGGGCAGTGCGTATTATGTACGTCTGACGATGCATACCACTTTTCGGCCACTCTGCATTTGTTTTGTATTTCTGCAAACATGCATACGCGCACATGCAAATCATTTTTAGGGTGTAGAATAAAATGCGGCATTTTTAATGTTAATATTTTAATCAGTTTAATGATAATAATCTTGAAAGGGTTGAAATGGCACTGGTATAAAATTGAGTGTTTTTCTAATTAGCAAATAGCAACGTCATCCTTGCAGGATGCACGCCCAGTGTGAATTTAGATGAGTGCGCGGCGCTCACTTCCGGTGCTTAGTGCGGCGCTGCATCGGGGGTGGCGTCGCATCTTGAAATGCACGGAACAAGCGCGAGGGGAGCACACAACACGCTCATTACTTCCCTTTACATGCGGTATATTAAGAACGCTTTAATAACTATAACGGATTAGCGCGAATGCGGCGCCCTCGCGCGGAATATTTTAGTGCTTGTAAGTACCTTTATTCATACGAGCTCTGCGGAGGGCACGTCTGACTCTGGGAGTTATGCGTTTATCTCGTATTAGCGTACAACTGATAAGGAGAGAACGAAAAATCCCGCACACGTGATGCGGAGCATAAAGGAAACATTCGAGAAACAAACGGTCTGGGGGGTGGCGGTTGAAGCGCACAGGGATGAGCAGAGGATGAATGTGCACCGAAAATGGCGGGATCTATTAACTATTTTATCATCATCTGAGGCGTAATTCTCGCGTAACGGATGCGAATTATGAATGATGATTAATTTTTCAGTTTAATTCCCCGACGAGTGCTTAACTCTTGCGTTTGCATCGCTGCCAACACTGTAATTGTGGTATTTGCAACAGTGAAATATAATTTGCGCGAAAAATACGTAAAGTTTGTACATTTTTAACGAGTTCGTTGTCAAGACGAATTTTTAATTATTACGTAAAACTGACGCCTATTTTATATTTAGATTTTCGCAACTTGCCTATCAGCGCAACCCTAGAGCAACCGTAAATTAATTATAAAAATTTCCGAATGAAGCCATTTATCATTGGACGAATGTCATGCGCTTTTGTTGTTTTCCCCATTTCAGAATAGTTGTCGTTGTTGTCCCAGTAGTGTTGGCGGCGGCGGCGGTTACTGATTATTTAAATGAATAATTCATCGTGAATAATGATCATCATCACGATGATGATGGGCTAGTTGGCTCTCCGCGTGAGGGCGCAAAGGGCGAGAGGAAAGTTGTTTAATTAAAATTTCGCGGCACGGCCGGTCGTTAATGAATGTTCGTGCGCGTCCATCCGTTTGAGGAAGAGTCGCCGCCTACATGCGCGCACCATGCAACATTAAAAAACCGCATACATACAGTCGTGTTTCTAGTTGAATGAAATCTAAACGGCAGCAGGACGTTAACTATTGTCACTTTTTGTCACATTCCCACATTTTATATCCTTCCACATCCTATTAAATTACACGTTTTTCTTCACCCCCTTTCCCTCGCAGTTGCTGCTATTGCTACTGCTGCTGCCGTTGCCTATTTTCCCTTTTCCTGCGGGAACGCGCAGTATGCTGTTTGTTGTTTTGTTTCGCGCTGTTTTGCTTTTTCTCCGCGCGCGCGCGCGTTTTTGTCCTCCTTTTGCCTTTGCTGAATGCTAATCGCGCGAGCGACGACGACGAATAAATAAAAAACAAAAACGGCGCACAATTGCGAGCGTTGTTGCATTGATGCACGCGCGTCTACTTAATCCTTTAAAACTTGCGTTTGTCATCCGTCCATTCATCCTTGGCAAACAAAAAGCCGTTTAATTCATTCCCCAATCGTTCCTCGTGCATTGTGCGCGCCCATTCATTACTTCTTTATTTGCATTCCCACAGGAAGAGCGCTTCACTCATTTCCCTCGTTCACACGTTTCTTCGACTGCACTGCAATACAATACAATGCACAACAAAAAATTAATCGTTTGACGAATTAAAATTCATTTCAATTAAATTCATAATTAAAATATTTAATTATCCCCCCACACTATAATAATTTGCAAATAGATGGAAAATATGGCTTGGGGTTTATGCGAAATTAAATGGAAATTTAATTATCCTTTTGAAATATGTTGGAAAACCAAGCAGATTTTTTTTAAATCAAAGAAAAGATTAGTTTTAGAAAAAGATTTGTGAACATTTATCTTTTCCCGTCTGCTGAATTCGTCGAATTCATTGCCCTCTTTGTATTTGTTGGTGAATGCATAAAAGAAGTGTAAAAAGACGACGAACGAACGCGAAGAAATACCCATTAACATCTTCCTGTTTGCGTATTCTTTGGATATCATTCATGAACACAATAGTTCCATGTTCATCTTTTGTACTTCTGTATTGCGGTTCACTTTTTACGAATTGTTTCCATGATGATGTTTAGCGTTTCATTTTTTGGAGGCGGCACTGGGGTGGAAGTTCCATTACCGGCCAACAGGATGATAGTGATGCAAAATATTTATGGTTTGCGTTATTTTCTTAAAAACAACGCGAAATAGCACAACTTTTTCGTATTTGTCAAACATTTCTTGTTTGCGTAATGGTTTTAATTCGTAAAAGCATGAAGGAAATTCTTAGTAGAAAAATGTAAGAAAATGATAAAAGTTTGTCATTTTCTTGACGAAAATGTATGAAACGCTGAAATTTATTTGAATAGGAAAAACCTATTAGGAAAAATGTTATTAAACTCTCTCCTGCAGAATGCGTAGACAAGCAGAGAAACAAAAGAAGTGGAACTGAAGAATAACAATCGGAGAAAAAAGTTGAAAGTTGAGTAGAAGAGGCGGCAGAAGCAAACCTATTAAGCGCACGAAGGAAAACGAATCGATATTTTGCTCATTATTCATATTATTTTCGTATTATGCAAGTCCAACGCGGAAGATGATGAGAAAGGTTGTTACTTTTCTCAGGGACGCGGGCGAGAATTACAAAGTTTTCGTTTCTTTTTATCGCTTGCAATTGCGAAAAGTTTTCTTTGATAAAATCGCCAAGGCAGATCTTATTTAAGTTGCAATTATTGTTTTCATAACTATCCACTTTACTCCTTTTATGTCGCGAGACGTTCGTTCGTTGCTTTTAAAATGTTTTTCAAAGTGTGTGCAAGAATTTGAACACAAATTCAGCATGACACTTCGTAATCTATAACCGCCATCTTGTATTAGTTAAAAATGTCGACATGCGGAGGCGCTCGCGCGTGCCTCTTTGCCGCCCCCGTATACACGCGCAGCCTCATGAATATTTATTACGGACACTTCCATTTTTGCAAGCGACACACATCTTGCGCGTCCAACACAACAGCATCGGAAGCAAACATTCCTCCGGCGCGCGCGAGTTGACAGCCGCCTCCGAACGCGGCGCACACTGACAGCCGCCTTACTTTTCAAAATGGCTCTCTTCTTCGTCGCTGCCTCTCCTCTCTGCGCTGCTTCGTGCGTTCGTCTTCACTTTGTGCGAATTGCGCGCAAAGAAAGCGCGAAGAGAAACGACACCGTCGTGTGTCGCTTATGATGATAATAAATTGCGTTCCAGCGCGCGCGCGCGTGTTGTACAAACGAAGAACGAAAAGAAGAGGAGCGAAATCTCGCACATCAGAAATTATTTATTTTATTTGATCTCGTTGCAGCGCGCGCAAAACATTTCCTGATTTGCGTGTGTGCCGTGTGCTGCTTGCTGTTCACGGCTAAAACGTTACGACGTTTGCTAAGACCATGCGAAACACGCGTTATCTAGCACACAAAATGCGGGGGCGGTTAAATGTGCTGCAAGTGCGGCAGCGGCTCACGTGCGACCCGAACGCGTGTATGAGTGGCAGCCGCGTGTTATACACAATCATATCAAATTATATTACATTATTCTCAGTTTTGCCGTCTCTTCTCTCGTGCGCGAGAAGCCAGTCAAAGTCAGCGGCAGAGGCAGGCAGGCAGGCATCCGAATGTTTGGCATGATGTAACATCTGGCAACACTGCCAACAATGTTCTGTTCTTTTATATATATTATGGGGTGACATTTTCTTTAGGGTTTAACACGGAATTTTCTTTGTTTCAAACCATTCGGTAAATATTATAAACATTTTTCAACCACCCACACGAATAATGGATAATATGTAAGTAAAGACAGTGGCTGGCATTAAAGGTCACTTTCGCCATATATTTGCCGCCTCGGCATATATGTTATTATGATGAAGAAGAATGAGCAATGCACAAGAAACTTTAGATGGTAATGCTTTTATTTCCCTTTAGAAGAAGGGGGCGGCAGACGTGTGTGAATGTATGCGTATGTTCAGCGGCAGGAGCCGCAGAGGGAGCATATTAGTGCACTCATTTTCCACGTTGTGTGGTGGTGCACAGTGCGCCCTCGGGTTATCGGAATCCGGCGAGCGCGCCAGCCGGACGAAGCACTCTAATCTTCAATTAATCCCGTTCGGTGAACGCTGCCCGGTCAGGAGAAGAACCGCGCACACTGGGGCTAGATTACGTGAAATATTGACGATTATGGAGTGTCATGATTAACAGCCTTCGAATAATGTCCGAGATGTGCGAATTATTGAGATATTTTGCTGGTAAGCACTACTCCACCAACCGGCGCGCCCTCGCAACCGCATACCGCCTGGTTTAACCAAAAGGTTAATAATTAATTACAACCTATACATTTTTAAGCGATCAAGCAGGATAATGAAAATATTTTCAATTTATATTGCTGCATTGGCTACATGAGAATTTTCAATCTTAAATCCTTAATGCATTAGACCGGAAAAGTGACAAGGATTTCAGTAATCGAATTGTTCTTTTCCTCGAAGGGAAAACTCCCCATTCGGTTCAACTATTATGAAATATGAAGGGACAATGACTGAGTCAAAATATGCACGGCGTATGTTTTGGGGGGCAGAGTGAGAGTATTTTGTTTACTGGCAGTCCTAAGCGCAACAAAGCACGTTCCATCGAATTGACGTTGACTTTATTTCATTCTCGGCTTATTTAATTTCTTCTTCCACTTCTTTTGCTCTCCGCGCGCTGCTGGTGCGCGTATTTCTTCTTATCGTTTGCTCGCCACTGTGCGCACTCTTGAGCTGTGGTAATCAAGAAGAGGGTTCGTCGCTCCGTCAGCTACAGAAGTAGCAATCAAACACTTGGAACCGCATGCTGTTGGGAAAGAAGTGGACGAGTTACAGCATTTTCAAACGGCTGACATTATTACACTTTAATAAAACGCGCTCTCGAACAAGGACGAGCTGTTGCAGCCGTCTTGAGGGTGAAAGAAGAATGCCAGCCGCGCTGTGTTCTATTAAGAAATGCGAACTTAATTTGGCAGGAAATTAGAAATTTTATGTCTTGTACTTTAACTCATTGCTTTTTATTGTTTCTAATCATATTTTCGTCATGTTTCAGGTGAGTACTTCACTTTGTGTTCCACGGTCGCTTATCACAAGTTGGGTAATTATTCATAAACATGCATCTTACCATAGATAAGAGATAACCGATTTCTTTGTGGACGTAATAGAAAAAAGCGTTTTGTTTACGTCAAGTTTGCGCATTAGAGTCGGTAAGGGGTGGTGTGGGTTGTTCGCGAAGAAAGTTGAGCGACTTTTCACTCGAGCGTCAACTGCACACAGAGACTATTAGACTATTAGTCAACGTTGTAATGTGTGCTTCATTTTTCATCGTTTCATCGGTGGTGCGCACGCGTTTCTCCCTCGTTGCATTAATGTTCTTCGACTTTTCGCGCTCCGACATGCGAAACTTTAACTTTGCAAACTAGTTTTCTATCGCCGTTAAGACGCTGAAATTATTCAATTCGTTGCAAAATAGTGCGCACTTTTCAACTCTATTCTTTGCGTTTCTTTCACTATTAAATCCTCATTTTTTACGCACACGAAGAGGGTGAGAGGGTGGTTAAAAAGAAGGGTTTAATCGATCCGCGTCGCGGGCAAGGAGAGAGTGAGTAAGGTAATTAAAACTGAGGTTAATAGACAATTAGCGACATTAATTAAAATCTTGCTAACGATGGCGAAATACGTTCTCGCGCGATTTCTGCACCGCAAAACAAGAAGAAGCGGCGAAAAAAATAAGGGGTGCAGCTTGAAAGACTTAGGAGTTCTCGGTGTTTGCCGTGGCAGTGCCAATTTGCCGACGAAAATTGAATTGCAATTGAATCAGCGCATGCAAATTAAGCAATGTCATTAATTTTTCAACAGCTAAATTCATGTAGTTTACTAAATAGCAGGTATTTTCCAGGATACGTACATTTTAATTTAAAAAATTATGAAAGGAAAATTATGACATTTTTCACACACGTTGGTATTTGGTATTCATTTCCGGTATTTCCGGAAGCAACATACAGAATATTAGCGAGAATTTTTAGCTCGATAGTTGAGCGCGTTCGTTTGGCGGCAACCGGGGGCGCATTGAACGCGTTTCAAATATTTCTGTAATTATATTCCGGTGCACGAATATTACAACTTTTGCTGCACATCAAGTGGATTAAAAATTCCAAACAACTACCTTTTGCGCTCTGCTTGCATTCACGATAATTCGGCGCGCACTCACTCTGTTCTTCCTTCGGCGAAAGCAGATTACAAACGTAAAACTCGCTTCTTCACGAGACACTTCAAAGCAGCAACAAGACTAGAGAGAAAAAGCAAGCGCAAGTTACGAACAACAATACGGAATAATGTACCGAATGAATGCATTCGCGAAACATGAGTGACTGAATCAAAAAAACTAATGTTTTCATTTGCTGGATTTTTTCACGAGTGAATTTCAGCAGCAACTACAAATATTGCCGGACTTAAAACAATAACAAAAAAGAGAGGGAGGGCATAAACATGAAATGTTACTGAAAATGTAGTTTTGTCATGCGGGAAAAGAAGGAAAACATTGAAACAGGCAATAGAATTGCGGTCAAAAGTAGGACACAAGAACAAAACATGACGTGTTTCGAACAATGAATAAAAGAGCGAAAGAAATGGAAGAGTAAAATATGAACGCCTTTTTAAGTTTACTTGTTATTGTTGTGCACTAAAAGTGGAAATACAATGGAAAATTATTATTATTATGCAAAAAATATTTCATTTCGTTTCACGTAATATAATATTTAGGCATTAGAAAGAAACAAAAGAAGAAAAAGAAGTAATTTTCAGAAAATGACAGGTTGAAAGTTTTCCACTTTATTTATTTAGAGAAAAACTTCTTTATCAATGGCTGTCAAAGAATCAAAAACAAAAAAAATGCAGAAACAAAACAACAACTTCATTTAGTTCCTTCAATAAATAGATAGGATACTTTAGTGACTACCTTACGCGCGGCATATAAATAACTGCAAAACGATGAAGAAATAAAGAAAATACGAAAAAGGGCGAGTTAACTACGTCAAGTTATTTTGCACTTCTTCGTCCTAAGACGCGCGCGACAAGGAGGAGATTGCTTGTAAATAGAGACGGGAAAAAATAAAATAAACGCAAACGCGAAAACGTACTTAGCGCCCAAGGGTGGAAAAGGTGCGAAAGGTAAACGCGCGCTAAAGGATCGATCCCTAATGACATCACACCTTTTTCGCACAAAGTTGCTTGCCACGGCTTCTCCGCCCGGCTATCGCGAAGGAATGCGCATTTTGCACACGCGTGACACACGTGCCGAAAAAATTGCCGCGTGTTTGGCAAAGTCGAAGGCGTGTAATTTTTTATTCCCGTTGCGACATCTGGAAGAGAAGAAGACCTAATACGTTCATGACTTTTATATGACCTCTTTCCGCAAATGCGCGCCGTCTGAGACACTATATTATTTTATCAATACAACATACTATGTTCATTTTTTCGTTAGCGATAGCGCAGGCGGATAGAAATAAAATGTGCGATGCGGCGGTGGCGATGGTGGCAGCGGCAGCAACGGTAATAGCATAGGCCCATCAAGTTGTTTGTCATCATCTTGATGGCAGCGATCGACGCGTTTATGAGCTTCGCCTCGCGTCTTAAAAACTTATTGCCGAAACGTTTTATGCGCTGCGCTTCGATCGCAAACGACATATTCTTGCTTTTTAAATGTTTCACTAAATGACTTTGGCAATTTGTGTTCATCGTGCAGCGCACAGTTTTGCATTAATCATAAAATGAATGCCCGAATTAAATTCGCGAACAAGAAACGAGCGTGAGCGAGCGTGCTAGAAGAAAAACGTGGAAAATTTATGAGTGAATATATAAAATATGTGTAAAGTGTACTGTAAAATTTTAGAACTTGTTTAAGATTACGCGTAATAGACTTTTCGTGCTTCATTTGACGCAAAATGTCATTTTATTAAGCATTCCACACTTTATGCGCAACTTTTCATCGCAGGAAAATATGAGAAATTAATTCGCCTAACAAGATAACTAATTACCAGGCAGTAGTAAAAGCAAATTCTAAGTTGATTTGTGACTCGCCAACACAAAAGTAGATCATCATCAGTTAGCATTTTTGATTCATTCACTTCACGCTGTGTGCGTCCGCGTCGCGCACGGGTCCAGAAAGTGTAAACCGGGCGCATTCCAGTCGGTTGCACCCTGGAAAAAAGTAACAAGCGCAAAAAGAGGGATGCGGAAATAATTATCTATTATCACGCTTGGAAAAGAATTATGAAGAGTTAAAGAGTATAAAGAGTGCTGCGCCACTGAAACATTCAAAGCGTGCACGTAAATACACACATACGGCATGTGGTCGACGGCAGCGGCGGTGGCGGCAGCAGCAGCGGTGGTGATGGTGATAGTGATGGTGTGATGATGGCGCGGTCGTCGCGGTGGCTCTCCGCTATTGTAAATCATCCGTTTTGTGTGCGTTGTTCAGCCACCCTGTGCGGTTAGTCGCGCCGCCGCCATTCTTGTGTGTGCGCGTTATCTGATCATGTAGTCCAACCATATGAAAACAATGAGCGAGCGGCGGTGGTGATCGTTTCCCCACTTTTCCGCCTCTTATCGCGCCGAATTCGCCGCCCTTCACGCTTTATGAATACGAATTTCGCTGGCCTCGCGCTCGCGATGATAAAAATTTCGTCGTGTTATTGCGCGCTCAAATATGCTTCGCCAGCCTCGGAGCGAAAAATGTTTAAAGTGCTAAAAGTAGAGAGAAAACTGCCAAGGCATTTATCATCAAAAGCAGGCATGGAAATAGCTCGGCGGGCCGAAGAAAGCAAATGCATTGCGATGATTTGCAGACGTTGTTGCTGTTTGCTCGCGGAAATTTATGAACGCGACAAGTGGGAAATCCCAATAAAGCTTTTACTCTCAGCTTACAATTTGGCAGCGCTTCACGAGGCGTCGACTTTTTGTTCGGGATTTCGCTGTCTGTACTTCATAAACATATCATAAGTTAAAAGATGTCTTCTCTGATGTTTTAATGTGTTGAGAACTATAAATTAACCAGTTAAATATAATTGCAACTCGAGTATAATTTATAAGTACAGAGGAAAAACGCGCAAACGAAATCAGGATGTTTTAAGATGGAGCGAAAGAATCAACTTGAAAGAAACGCAATGAAATTTTGCACGTTTTTGCGTTTAGTGCGTTTCCTTCTTCATGACTTAATTCAAGGAACGTCGATGCGCCTTTGAACATTAACAGCGTGCATTATACGAGGGCAAGCAGCGAGAGCCTTTATAGTTCAAAGATATCCGCAATACCCGCAGCGCGCTGTCGCTCGCGAGCGGACGGACGCTTATGAATTCCTTGAAAATAAATTGTATTTAGATGCATTAAGTGCAGTTTTATGAGATCGTAAAGTGCGCACAGTGCGCTTCGACACACGCCGAGCGTGCATAGCGTGCCTTCGCGCAAGAATAATAATTCTATGCGGCAGGATGCAGAAGGCAGGACGTGAAGGACGAGGAACAACTAATAAAGTGTTTCGCGCGCCGCGCAGGAAC
Organism: Anaulacaspis nigra; assembly: GCA_030264675.1. NCBI lineage: Eukaryota > Metazoa > Arthropoda > Insecta > Coleoptera > Staphylinidae > Anaulacaspis > Anaulacaspis nigra. The sequence continues at coordinate 2,784 of JARJDV010000362.1, read as the reverse complement.
AGGAACCGCGGACATGCATTTGAACATGCAATTTAAAGCAAAAAGAACGCGAGAATTCATAAACGCCTCGAAGTGCACAATTTCCTTAAGATTCATGCAAAATTCAAGGGTGTAAATGGGTTAATTGCTTATTCGTTTAATTTTTTCTTTTGGCGCAATCAAAAAATTTAATATTTAGTAGGATTCAGTCGAAACGAACTTAATGATCAGTGTATCCAAGTTTTGTTTGGGAAATAAAACAGCTGCGAGTAACAAAAACCAGGAAGAAATGATGAATAAAGGTGGAAAAAAGAAGAAACAAGCTGTGAACATGAAGAAACAGTGGCTTCATCACTAAATTAGGACGCTGATTAATGTTTTGACACATGTACGTAATGACTAAATAAATCCAGTGTCGTCTCGAAAGAAAACTTCTTCCGCAACGAAAAATTTCCGAAAATCATGAACGCAGTTAATTTTTATAAAGATAACTAAAGCTATACAAAAAATTATCTTATCCTGAAAGATTTTGAAGGAGATAATAGTTGGTTAATTAATAAGTTTATGACAACACTTTATATAATGAAAGACTAACACAATTGGAGTCTTAGTAACAAAAATAGAAACGGCTAGCATCTGATAAATGTTAGCAGAGTTGCCACATATGATAAACTCTTCTCCCTAACAAGAATCATCAGAGGAGAAGAAGGAACTTGGATGAAAAAACACGGAAAGCGGGCGTCGACATGAAAGAAGAAGTTGTAAAAACAAGCATTAACAAAAAATAAACCCAGCACTCCATTTATTTGTTCTTCTTGCGCGCACATCTCGGTCGCGTTTTAATTTCTTTCAAGATCCATTTAATATTTCAGCAGCTCCGTGCTGCGACGGTTATAAATAACTGAACGTGAGGTAACGTGTCATCGAGGGGGAAGTGAAATACGAGCGAAAGCCAAGAAGAAAAAGACGAACGAGTGCTGCCTGCGCTGCCTTCGGTCTCGGATTACTCTCAACAGGAGGATGACGCTTATAATTAACGTCGGACAATTTAGAAATTATCTGCGTCGATGTATGTTTAAACGGCTTAAGTAGCACTGCACTGCGCTGCAATGCACGTTCCTTCGTAATGATGAAGACATGCGCCTGCAACTCCTGAATGTGTTGACACGTTGCTTGATCGATGCGTAAAGGCGAAAACATGTGCTTCTGCACATTTCGTGTTGAGTTAGTCACTTTTCCTCCACCTCCACTGTTCGGCCGCCAGATGTACGAAACTACAATGCGATTGACGATTAAGTGACGAGTTTTGACGTTGCGCCTGGTAATTGGGAGCGGAAATAGCAAGTCATGCATCAGGAGCTTTTTCAGGATAAGACACACGGCAAGAGCAATTAAGAAATAGTTAGATCATTATTAGATTTTTAAGTTAAAGACGAACGCGGACTTGAAATAACTGCAATATATTGAGGATTAAGAATGAGCAATGTAGTTAGCGGTTGGGAGGCGGCAGTAGTCATGCTGGTTTCGGATGCGGGCGTCTTGAGCGCCGTCTGATTAAGTCCGATATTGTAATTAACCAGATAAGAACAACCGGCGGCGGTTTGCGTCGTGCACACATTGCGCCCACCGCTCTATAGTAGTGTGCTGGTCGTGTTTGTCGTTGCTTCGGCGGCGGCGGCAGCGGTGGCGGCAGATGTTTGCAATGACACGCTTCGATGAGCACGACTTGCACAAGCTGAACCGAAAGGCGCCAGACATCAGAGAGACGACTGAAGACATGAACCAAGTGCTATTCATTCTATTAGGAGCTTCTCTTCTTCAATAAGAAATGCATACAAATTGTGCACAACGTGGAGGTTATGCTAATCATTTAACTATTTCCATTAACTCTGCGTACTTTTCAATTGTTTCTGCTATTTTTTGCGCTCGGCATTTAAGTGGGAATATATTTTGCTTTTTATGCACGAAAATATATTTCTCGGTATTAGCAATATGCAAAATTGTTTTCCATATTGCTCACTTTTTTATATCAGTAAATACCTCCGAATGAAAAGCCGTAGACGGCGGCGCGGGCGGCTGATGTTAACGTGAGTGAAATGTATTCAATTTCCGGCCAAAAGTACATCAACTTTGCGTGCCTAACGCGTGCACATATGTACGGGATGCAAAACAGGAGCGAGAGGGACACGAATAGGGAATGAGCGAGGCGATCTTTCACTTTCGCCCGGAGATGATTCCCTCGGGGTGCCACGGGTCTTGCCGACTCTCGCAAATTTAATATTGCCACGTGCGCATCTTTCTCGCTCTGCTCTTGTCCTCCGCATACATTCACAGACGCATGCGAATTTAAAACGGGAAGAGGGTATTTAATGACTGCGAGCGGGAAGAAGATGGAAATGCAAAAAAAATACAAGTGTGTGCCGAGAGCGATCCGTCAAGTTTGCAAGTTTTACTTCAGATGGACAAATATACGATGAAGATAAAGTGTAGTATGTGGTGACTTTTACGCGATGGTTTAGTTTATTTCCCACACAGTATTTTGCGAAATTTAAACTTCCATCACTTAAAATTTGAGACTCGGAGGAAAGTTGCGATCGAATGATAGTGAAAGCGCTGAAATAACGAGAAAAATAAGCGAGGAAAACGTATGCATTTTAGAATAGATAAGGGATCAATTTATTTACACTCAACTCGTCTTCTTTTTTCCGCGCTCACCGAGGGTGCAAATGAAATAAAATAGGAAATAAACTTTTGGGAATAAAAAATGAAATGCATTTAAGATATAGAAAAATAGCCTTGAAATAT